>CAJNDS010002089.1:94030-239692 GCA_905221605.1 Symbiodinium natans
AGTAGTAGTAGTAGTAGTAGTAGTAGTAGTAGTAGTAGTAGTAGTAGTAGTAGTAGTAGTAGTAGTAGTAGTAGCCGCACGGTTCACAGCAATTGGGAAGTCAACCAGCCTCCAGGCCGAACGCTCTAGAGCTCAGCAACAGGCTACCTTCGCAGAAGCTTAAGGTTTCTGCCTTTGCCTGAGCCATTTTGCCATTGGAGCTACGAGTCGACTCTGCTGTGAACCGCCGGGTCCCAATTCCCGCGGAAGCTGCTCGAGGCCTCAGACTTCTTGCGTAGCAACCAGGCTCTGATGTCGACCAATGTTGATCTGCTCCTTGAATGTCTGTGTGCTGCAGAGCCTCAAAAAAAATGGAAAAGTGTAGGCAGGAGAAATGTACTGAGGCGCATTCGGCTCGCCATCCGCTTGTTTTTCCCCTCAAGAAGCATAGATGATGAAGTTGCTAAAGAGGGTACCTTCCACCTCGCGGAGCAGTGGAAACCCTACCGCTTACCTCTGCAAACTCGTTGTTGTCGGTGTGCTTGAGGCCCGGGATGATGCACTCAGAGATCACTACAATCTTTTTCTGTACAGCTTATGCTTCTCCAAGACATTCATGCCCACAAGCCGCTTCGCAGACCCTTCCCCCCCCTCCCCCCCCAGTTCGAGTTACAGCCCAGTCACTGCTATGGATACTGTTGAAAGGGATTGCAGCACAACTGACATACTGCTTGCCCCGGGGAAAACGTCAAACATTGGTTAGGATGAGAAGCCTCCGATATGGTTGGACGGACTTGCAACACTGCTGCCAAACACACAGCTATCCAACGGCCTTCAGCGCGACGTAATCCTCCCAATGCTGGCCCTACCGAGCACCCCGATGTCTTTCGATGAACATGGGGTGCCCTTGTGGCCCCAGACGGGGCGCCGAGCCGGTCTTGTCTACAGGACAAGGTGCAGGTTGGGACACTGCAACCACAGTTCTGTACGACCAGCTCCTTGCGCAGGGCTGCTTGAGGGTGATGCTGGCCCCAACATGTCTCTTGCAACCGGGTGTGAGAGCCGGGACTCGCTCTTGAGGCGAGGAGCAGGTTCGCCCTCTAGCAGCTTCCGCACTATGGTACGGCTCCACGACACAGCTCTTGCTGTGCTAGGGGGTTACTGTCCTGCTACCGACGGGGTCAGGCAGTGCAAGGAGCGACGGCCACTTTGCTCCCAAGACCGCTACAATGACTGAGGCTTTGTGAGTCTCCGCGGACACTGTCCATCACGGTCTACTGAACGTTTTACGGCCCTCCGCTAGTGTGGGACGCCACTAGACGGGAACTCAGGGTGTCGGCTCATCCGGGTAATTACGGCCCACCGGCACCAGTATCGGACGCGATGACTCACATTTAGGGTGACGGAGGCAGTCAAAAGCGAGTGAGTCTGAGCTGAACCTTAGACAGTTTCAGTTATCATTGAAGCCGATATGCGAGCCTAATGTTTCTACAGCTTTGTACAGCCAGCTCAAGCAGGCCTCATTTTTAACTGTGTTCCTTGTAGGCATTTCCTTCTCCTTCTCTGACATCGGCAAGTCTGACTCCAAGGATGCGCTTGCCCTGTGTTTTTTTCTTGTTTTCGCACGTTCGTGGCAGAGGTAGCAGCCTGGGCCTAGGAGCTTTAGGTTCGCCCATTGCTCTTCAAAGGGATGAGGTAGGCAGCTGCGATGATCGCAGCGCAGTCCCCCCGCGCCCGCTCCATTGCCTAAGAACGCGTTGGGTCTTGTTGCTTGTGCGTTGGTTGTTTTCGGTTTGGTCTTGTTTGGCTTGTTAGTCCTTGGCTAGGCGGGTCCAAAGGACAGAGCTGGCAACGGCGCGTTTCAATGGGCTTTTAGCTTATGGTCAAGGCGCGTCCGAAGGGCGGAGCTGACCACCACAGTAACACGGGACCTTCAAGCAAAACACGAGAGCATTGCGTGCAACCTACCAGATGCTCAACCCAAAATCGCTACCCCACAATACAAAACCCCGGCACGCAGCCGCAGGGTTGACCAACCTGAAACCCCCTAAACCCTGTGTTTTTATTGATCCTGCCCCCACGGTCACCGCAGGCTGAAAAGGCCACGCGAGGCCGGAATTCGCGAAACCGCAGAAACCACAGCGGGAGGCCCCGTCTCACCGCGCGCACCCTTGCGGTCGGCAACCTAAAGTCGAAGTGCAGCGGAATTCGCGCAAAACCACAGCGGCAGCATCGAAACGCAACGGAATTCGTGCGAAAACACAGCGGGAGAAACCAAGGCTCCGCCTCACCACGCTGTTGCGGTCGGCTTGGTTAGTCACTCTCTCACTCTCCTAACACTCAAAATACAACCTACTTAACCTAACGAAACACTCCAGCCAACACCTCTGGAAACACTCTAACAATCACTCTAAACTCTTTGTTAACTAACGCTGAAACTAACACTCAACTCACCTCTGACTTCACTCGAACGAACACTGAAACCAACACTCTCACTCACTCTGACAAACACTGAAAAACTAACACTCTAACTCACACTCCAACCAACTCTAACCAACACTGTAACACACACTCGAACACGTTAACACTAACAACACACTCTATAAGACACACTTCCAGCGAGCTTGGAGAACCACCTGAACCACCAAAGTGAATCTCGTTCGGACAGTGGACACCTCCAAACACACTTGACACACTTGAACATTTTGAGAGTTGCTTGTCCACCACTTCAGACACCAGAATCACAGAAAACACACTCTAATTCACAATTGAACCAACACTACTTAACTCTCGAACTCTGACACTTTGACACACTCTAAGCTGGCAAAATCTCACCTGAATCTACAGACAGAGTCCTACGCTTGAACAACACTTTTTTTTCCCTAAGACCTAAGCAACTGAGCATGTGGCAGGCTGCTTGTCAAGTTGTCAGTTTGCGCTCGAGTGCCTGTTCTTTATAGGTGTTAACAATCACGTCTTTGTTGTTTTCCTGTGCCCTGGCGTTTCACATGGCGAAAAAAGCATGCAGAAGATGCTGAGGCTGTTTGGTCTGAATTTTCTGAACCGGTCTCCAAGAGCCTGAGTGGGGTGGGCTGGAATCGACACTTCCCTGAAGGGTTTTTCGAACTCCCAACCTTCTAACTGGAGCCCCTTAACTTAGCGCTATGACCTGTTCATGCGGACTTTTACTGCGGACACTGCAGGGCCTCTCCCTTGCTGGCTGAAACGGACCAGTTCGTCTGATAAAGTGTGAGCTGGGAGCGACGTCACTGTTTTGGTGATCTGTTGCTAAATCCAACCAGCAGGGGAGTGGCACAGTGGTTAGCGTGTTGGGCTCATAACCCAAATGTCCCTGGATCGAAACCAGGCTCCGCTATTTTGAGGAACGACCCAGGGTGAATTCGAGCCACCAAGCTTTGTGTCTGCAAAGTCAAGGACTTCGAGAGGCAACGCCCTACCCATTAGGCCACTGGGTCTTGGCAGTCCTGGCAAATTCTAGCAGTCATATCAAGCTTCGCGAAATAAAACACTGGTGTTAATTGTTGTGCAACGGCAGCGTCTGACTCCAGATTAGAAGGTTCGGAGTTCGAATCTCGCGGCTCATTCTTGTTCTTTGGTTTTTCGGTGTGAGACACTTCCATGCAAGTCGACTTTGTGAGCAATTGCAGTTGGGTTTTCACTTGCAAACAGGGTCATGGGGGCGCACAGCCCCTTAAGTTGAAGCCAGGGAGTTGCCTTCGAATTTTGTTTTCGACATGCAGTGGACTCTTGTTTCACGTCTTTCGTTCGACTTTCGCGTTTTTCTGGTTTCTAGAAACCACTCTGTCCTCACGAGATTCACTCTCACTCTCTCACTCTACTCCGAACGAGATTCAAAAACACCATCCGAAAAAATACTCCGAACGAGATCGCAGAGCCTCGGTTGTGGGCGAAGTCTGGATGGTTGAGGTAAAGTAAACAAGCCTCATTGCAAGATCCGCTATTGTCAGCCCTCACCCGAGCGACCCGGGTTCGAGACCCGCCGTTGGGAGGGAACAACTCAGAAACCCAGGTTCCAAACCCAGATTTTAAACCCAGGTTCAAGTTCGGCAAACTTCTGCAAACCACCTTCTTGGTGTTGGGTTGTAAAACCGTACACGCCCTGTGGTTAGAAGACACCCCCAGAAACAGTTTCTCTGGCAGCAAGAATGAACCTCAACTCTATCAGGCTGTTAGAGAAAAACGGAATTCCTCACTGGAAGAATGCGACCTTCTTGGTTGCATAGCTACTACTTCGACAACTACTTCTACTTCTACTACTACTACTACTACTACTACTACTACTACTACTACTACTACTACTACTACTACTACTACTACTACTACTACTACTACTACTAGCAGGCATCACGCTTCTTTTAATTGATCGCAGGGGTTTCGGGGCGTGCATTTTTTTCCTGTGAAGACACGAAAACATCGGTATTGACAGTGTTTCGTGGCTTTGAACGGTTTTGGACGGGAGAAATGCAGTTGTAAAAAACGCCGAAAACTACTTGCAACTACTTATGGCGCGAGAGGAATACATCAGTAGTTACAGTGTTTTGTGACCTTGAAAATGCGCGCTTTTGTGCACCGGTTTTTTCGGGTGCAATCTTGGGCAATAGGAAAACATCGGTCTTTACAGTGTTTCGCGCGTTTCGCATGTGTTGCATTTTTTTTGGCGATGTTTAGGGCTTCGGTTGAGGGTTTTTGGTAAGGTTTTTTTTGGCATAGGACACGGGACTTTTGGGTTTGTTTTTTACCTTTTTGTTTTAGAGCTTCAGGGAACATGAGTTTTGAGGCTTTTAAGGGTACACGACTTTGGGCCTTGCATTTCAGACTTTGGGATTTAGCGTTTAAACCCTACACCCTAAAACCCTCCACCGATTGAGAGGTTTCGGCTTGAGTTTAGGGGTTTCTGGGGCTTACCTCGGAAGCCTCACGAGCTTGAGCTGTTTTGAGCCTCGAGCTTTGCGGGGGCAGTTTTGGTATAGGGTTGCTCCGCCAGTCTCTCGAACCACCAAAACAAGCCTGATTAGGGCTTACCTAGAGGTTTCAACCCTACCCCTTTTATTGAGTACCCACTTTCCTTATTCTGGAACCCTAACTTCAAACGAAGGAACGTAAACAAAGGGGGTATAAGCCTCTAAGTAGGCGTTTTAGAAAGCTCGAGGTTGCCGAACTGGCAAGTCTTTGCTTGAGAAGTTCGATGCCGTCCGGCAACTAGCAACCCCGTTTCTGCTTGAGAGGCGCGTCCAACTAGCAGCCCTCCAACTAGCAAACACCATAAACAACCCCCACTTCTGCCTGAGAAGCGTGTCCAACTAGCAACCCGCATTCCTGCCCGCTCGTAGATGCACCGGGTCAGTGATGCGAAGCAAAGGCATCGTTTTCCGAAGGTAGTGCTGGGGTTGTTCGCATTGAAGCATAGGTCGCATTGAAGCATAGCCCAAAGCTGATAGCAGGTGGACAGCACCATGCACAGCTCGAGTCGAGTACAGCAGACAGCCAACGGTGTCAAGGTCATGCGCACGCACTAATGGACCCAAGGGCGTCTAGAGCTCAATCAGGGGCATCATAAGGTCAGGGGTTTAGGCATTGCTGTTCTCCATGGCGTTTTAGGTCCATCACAACAATGCAGATCCATTTGATGGGATGGCTCATTTGCTTCCTGCTGTGGCTGGCGTGGGCTGATGGCCCCCCGAGTGCCGCGCCCACAACCACGACCTTGGCCTTCAGTGTCTTTGGTGTGGAAGAGGTTTGCAGCCACTGTGAATGTCCTAACCCAGGCTGGCTGGGCAGTCAGTCAGTGGAGAGCTGTCGAGATGCGTGTGCATTAAAAAGCACACATTTCCAACATGCCAGCGGCAACAGATATGATGGGCAGCCAGGTGATAACAACTGTGCATGCTGTACATCACTCCAGATCATACCTTACGATAATGGATGGGGCGTGAAAGTGCTTCGTGCAGACACAGCGGGCTACTGGCCAGTTTGCGAGCTCTGTTGGTGCGATAAATTAAAACGAACCCCCAAATGGCTGGGGGTTCGTTCAATTAGTGAATGCGCCCAAACGTGCCAGGACGATGGCTTTTCTTACTTTCAGCACGCCAATGGCTTGAAACCAGATGGATCAAGAGGTGACAACAGCTGTGCGTGCTGCTTTAGCGATTTAACCGTCTCGGGATCCGGTTTGGGCAACAACGTCTACGGGTTAAATGAGTTGCCTCTCACAACAGAGGCCGCTCGGCATGACAAGCACGGTCACAAGATCCTTCCGTAAGATTGGCTTATCCATTGAAGGGACTGTTTGGATTTTTTTATTTTGGGGAGCCACAATAAGGCCCTGTTCTCCTTGAGGAGTTATCCTGGAAGGAGTGCTTTGGAGAGTGCTCGAAGTCCTTTGCCAAGCCCCCTTTCTTCCTTCATTCCCAGAAGAAACCCCCGAGAGCACCCTCAGGCATTTCTTGCCCTGATGGCGTTGATAGCCACGAAGCCAGGAAGAGATTGTTCAGGGTGCCGAAGTCAATTGGAGGGGGAAAAGGGGTCCTCATGAACAGGAAGCAGCGCAACATGAAACCCTCCAAACCTAAGCACCTCTTCACAGAGCCTGGACACCAAAACCTAAAGCACAACAATGATTTGCGGTGATTCAGGTGACGACTACGAGCGCGGTCTCTCTCTCTCTCGAGTGCGTAGAACCATACAAGCAGTGCGGCGGCAAGGGCTACGAAGGTGCTGGTACATGCTGTGTCGCTGGTTTCTTGGCTGCCTTAAGATGGGTTGAGGATCGTGCTTTCGAGTCGCGTGTGACACACAAAGTTGTGTACACTTTTTTCTTTTGTTCTTCGGATGTTACCGTGCGCCAAGGACAGCACTGCATGCCACGGAACGACTGGTATTCCCAGTGTTATGCACCGACAAGGACCACGACCACAATTCCTCAGGCACCTGCCAGTTCCCAAAGCCTCCACCCACTTGTGAAGAATCAGGCGGCTTTGGCACAAAGCTTCATGCGACTGTCCATAACTGAATTCGCAGAAGCCTGCATACATCAGTAAGGGCTGCATGGTGCGCATGGTGGTTCCTGCATGTCCACAGTTCAAGGAATCCTTCGCACCCGTCCCCCCCCCTCCTGCTGGCTCCGCTTCATTTGCCTGGTAGGGAGACCTTTTTGTCTCCCGTTTTCTCACCACGGCGATTTGAGTGTGGAGTAGCTTGCAAAAGCGGTGCTTTTAAAGCACCCTGCCCTCCGGAACTCTGCCCAAAAAACTACCACTTCAATCATCCCCACCCTTTAGGGACATTCACTCACGAGAGACAGACTCTTTAAAGGCGTTAGTTCAGGGTTCAGGGGAGAGACAATGTAGGAGGTCTGTGAGCAATACCCCAAAGGATTCACCATATGAAGTAGGTTTACATATATATTTTTTTTTATTTGGTGTGTGTGTACATGGGGTGCCCATTAGGGGATACTAGTAGTAGTAAAATTTGCTGGCTGCCAGCAAATGTGACCCCGAGACGTGCCAACCACACCAACGTTACACTGATGCAGGCATCCTCTATCACCGGCACGGCAACTTCGACTAGTCTCACGGCGAAGGCCTTGCAAGATGTCCGCATGCGTCCCCAACTTCACCACTAGGGAGCCCCCGGGCCTGGGAAGTTAGGGACCTGCACAGGATCATGCTGAGAAGGACTGCTACATGGAGCGCGAGATCGTGGAGGACGAAGGGAGCAGCAGCTTGCATGCAAGAACAAATGAGTCTAGATATCTTGGAACCACAAAATCTGTTTTTAACAATAGTCATTGCATCATAGATTCATTGCAACACTACTTGTGAGCTTTCCGGACCGCATGCCGAGAGTTGTTGGCGGTTGAGGGCCGGCTTAGAGGGGCTTTTGGTCCAAAATGAGCAGCTTGGCAATGAGACCTTCGCAAGCAGCTGTGATCTTGTCCACAGGATGTGTGCTGGGTGTCTTTGAAAGCATGGATGCACAAGGTGATCAAAAGACCATCTCTAGAAGAGCCAGTTGGCTCAGCCGAATGGGCAAAGTTTGCCAGAAGTGGTTGTTCATGGTGGCTGAGGTGTTGGAAAATTCTGCTGCGTAACTTCCGCCACTGACTGTCAAGAACAGTGCTCCAGAATCAACGGCTGCAACAGCATATCTGAATGTGGCGATGGGCACGGGCCTCAGAAGTGTGCATGAAGCCACAGTGGGAGGGACCGCGGCAGGGAGACCATGGCAAGCTTTGCGACAAGTTGGCTGGCCTCCTCTCAGTCTCTACATCTTTGTCATCTTCTCGTCGTGATTCGTGATCATGCGATCAATGTAGACCCATATTGCTACCATTTGCAAGGCATTGCCACTTCAAGGACAAGATTGTGAGCAAGGACGACCTGAGCAAACCAACAGGGCAGCCTGCGCCGCAATTGGATAGCACTGTCATATTGTAGCAAGAATGAGCATTAATACCGCAAATACTCTTTGCTGTATGGTGACAGGAGAGTTTTCTGAAATGAGAACATAGCGGTAAGGAGTAGCTTTGTGCTAGAGTACGGCTTGGAGTCGTGTTTTGTTGCCCTTTCACATGGGCTTGGGGTGTTTCAGTTCTGTTCCACACGTATCAGGATTGTACTTGCAAACAGTCTTGCTAAACAATTTGGGCTGCGCGTTGTTGCAGCTCGTACCAATCGAGGCAAGTGGGCGTTTCCAACAATTACGGGTCCTTTCTGCAAGCCTTGATGTCCAGTGCGGGGGGCGGCCCAACACCAGAACTGCTTTGAGAACCCTAAACCCTAAGCCCCTAAACCCTTGGACCCTTGCATTGCAGTTTAAACCCAGAAACCTGAGGCCACAGTTTCCACTGACGTACCCATATTAGGGACTCATTACCCAAAACACGGCAGCAATGGACCTGAGTTCCTGGCAGCGGGACCTCTGCAAGACCTACTACAAGACTACATGTCAGGCCAGCTCTGGTTTCACGGGGGGAATGGCAAGTCTGTGTGGTAGCTTTGGGTCATTTTTAGGAGTACTTATTCGTAAGCAAGTTTGGGACCTTCTGCTTTTAGTCCACGGCCCTTCGTTCAATCAAGAACAGTCCCTTGCATATAACAAAGCCGTGAAAATACACAACGGGACACTTCATTCTAGAATTCCCTAAGCCTCTAAGGCTTAAACCCTTAACCAACCAATTTTCCATACAGGGTTTACAGGACCTTGTCCTGATTTGTTGGACGAGCAGGGGCTTGCTTCCAACCACACCAACTTTACACTGATGCAGGCGTCCTCTATCACCGGCACAGCAACTTCGACTAGTCTCACGGCGAAGGCCTTGCAAGATGTCCGCATGGGTCCCCAACTTCACCACTAAGAGCCCCCGGGCCTGGGAAGTTAGGGACCTGCACAGGATCATGCTGAGAAGGACTGCTACATGGAGCGCGAGATCGTGGAGGACGAAGGGAGCAGCAGCTTGCATGCAAGAACAAATGAGTCTAGATATCTTGGAACCACAAAATCTGTTTTTAACAATAGTCATTGCATCATAGATTCATTGCAACACTGCTTGTGAGCTTTCCGGACCGCATGCCGAGAGTTGTTGGCGGTTGAGGGCCGGCTTAGAGGGGCTTTTGGTCCAAAATGAGCAGCTTGGCAATGAGACCTTCGCAAGCAGCTGTGATCTTGTCCACAGGATGTGTGCTGGGTGTCTTTGAAAGCATGGATGCACAAGGTGATCAAAAGACCATCTCTAGAAGAGCCAGTTGGCTCGGCCGAATGGGCAAAGTTTGCCAGAAGTGGCTGTTCATGGTGGCTGAGGTGTTGGAAAATTCTGCTGCGTAACTTCCGCCACTGACTGTCAAGAACAGTGCTCCAGAATCAACGGCTGCAACAGCATATCTGAATGTGGCGATGGGCACGGGCCTCAGAAGTGTGCATAAAGCCACAGTGGGAGGGACCGCGGCAGGGAGACCATGGCAAGCTTTGCGACAAGTTGGCTGGCCTCCTCTCAGTCTCTACATCTTTGTCATCTTCTCGTCGTGATTCGTGATCATGCGATCAATGTAGACCCATATTGCTACGATTTGCAAGGCATTGCCACTTCAAGGACAAGATTGTGAGCAAGGACGACCTGAGCAAACCAACAGGGCAGCCTGCGCCGCAATTGGATAGCACTGTCAGATTGTAGCAAGAATGAGCATTAATACCGCAAATACTCTTTGCTGTATGGTGACAGGAGAGTTTTCTGAAATGAGAACATAGCGGTAAGGAGTAGCTTTGTGCTAGAGTACGGCTTGGAGTCGTGTTTTGTTGCTCTTTCACATGGGCTTGGGGTGTTTCAGTTCTGTTCCACACGTATCAGGATTGTACTTGCAAACAGTCTTGCTAAACAATTTGGGCTGCGCGTTGTTGCAGCTCGTACCAATCGAGGCAAGTGGGCGTTTCCAACAATTACGGGTCCTTTCTGCAAGCCTTGATGTCCAGTGCGGGGGGCGGCCCAACACCAGAACTGCTTTGAGAACTCTAAACCCTAAGCCCCTAAACCCTCGGACCCTTGCATTGCAGTTTAAACCCAGAAACCTGAGGCCACAGTTTCCACTGACGTACCCATATTAGGGACTCATTACCCAAAACACGGCAGCAATGGACCTGAGTTCCTGGCAGCGGGACCTCTGCAAGACCTACTACAAGACTACATGTCAGGCCAGCTCTGGTTTCACGGGGGGAATGGCAAGTCTGTGTGGTAGCTTTGGGTCATTTTTAGGAGTACTTATTCGTAAGCAAGTTTGGGACCTTCTGCTTTTAGTCCACGGCCCTTCGTTCAATCAAGAACAGTCCCTTGCATATAACAAAGCCGTGAAAATACACAACGGGACACTTCATTCTAGAATTCCCTAAGCCTCTAAGGCCTAAACCCTTAACCAACCAATTTTCCATACAGGGTTTACAGGACCTTGTCCTGATTTGTTGGACGAGCAGGGGCTTGCTTCCAACCACACCAACTTTACACTGATGCAGGCGTCCTCTATCACCGGCACAGCAACTTCGACTAGTCTCACGGCGAAGGCCTTGCAAGATGTCCGCATGGGTCCCCAACTTCACCACTAAGAGCCCCCGGGCCTGGGAAGTTAGGGACCTGCACAGGATCATGCTGAGAAGGACTGCTACATGGAGCGCGAGATCGTGGAGGACGAAGGGAGCAGCAGCTTGCATGCAAGAACAAATGAGTCTAGATATCTTGGAACCACAAAATCTGTTTTTAACAATAGTCATTGCATCATAGATTCATTGCAACACTGCTTGTGAGCTTTCCGGACCGCATGCCGAGAGTTGTTGGCGGTTGAGGGCCGGCTTAGAGGGGCTTTTGGTCCAAAATGAGCAGCTTGGCAATGAGACCTTCGCAAGCAGCTGTGATCTTGTCCACAGGATGTGTGCTGGGTGTCTTTGAAAGCATGGATGCACAAGGTGATCAAAAGACCATCTCTAGAAGAGCCAGTTGGCTCGGCCGAATGGGCAAAGTTTGCCAGAAGTGGCTGTTCATGGTGGCTGAGGTGTTGGAAAATTCTGCTGCGTAACTTCCGCCACTGACTGTCAAGAACAGTGCTCCAGAATCAACGGCTGCAACAGCATATCTGAATGTGGCGATGGGCACGGGCCTCAGAAGTGTGCATAAAGCCACAGTGGGAGGGACCGCGGCAGGGAGACCATGGCAAGCTTTGCGACAAGTTGGCTGGCCTCCTCTCAGTCTCTACATCTTTGTCATCTTCTCGTCGTGATTCGTGATCATGCGATCAATGTAGACCCATATTGCTACGATTTGCAAGGCATTGCCACTTCAAGGACAAGATTGTGAGCAAGGACGACCTGAGCAAACCAACAGGGCAGCCTGCGCCGCAATTGGATAGCACTGTCAGATTGTAGCAAGAATGAGCATTAATACCGCAAATACTCTTTGCTGTATGGTGACAGGAGAGTTTTCTGAAATGAGAACATAGCGGTAAGGAGTAGCTTTGTGCTAGAGTACGGCTTGGAGTCGTGTTTTGTTGCTCTTTCACATGGGCTTGGGGTGTTTCAGTTCTGTTCCACACGTATCAGGATTGTACTTGCAAACAGTCTTGCTAAACAATTTGGGCTGCGCGTTGTTGCAGCTCGTACCAATCGAGGCAAGTGGGCGTTTCCAACAATTACGGGTCCTTTCTGCAAGCCTTGATGTCCAGTGCGGGGGGCGGCCCAACACCAGAACTGCTTTGAGAACTCTAAACCCTAAGCCCCTAAACCCTCGGACCCTTGCATTGCAGTTTAAACCCAGAAACCTGAGGCCACAGTTTCCACTGACGTACCCATATTAGGGACTCATTACCCAAAACACGGCAGCAATGGACCTGAGTTCCTGGCAGCGGGACCTCTGCAAGACCTACTACAAGACTACATGTCAGGCCAGCTCTGGTTTCACGGGGGGAATGGCAAGTCTGTGTGGTAGCTTTGGGTCATTTTTAGGAGTACTTATTCGTAAACAAGTTTGGGACACAGGACCTTCTGCTTTTAGTCCACGGCCCTTAGTTCAATCAAGAACAGTCCCTTGCATATAACAAAGCCGTGAAAATACACAACGGGACGCTTCATTCTAGAATTCCCTAAGCCTCTAAGCCCTAAACCCTCAACCAACCAATTTTCCATACAGGGTTTACAGGACCTTGTCCTGATTTGTTGGACGAGCAGGGGCTTGCTCAACCCACACCAACTTTACACTGATGCAGGCGTCCTCTATCACCGGCACAGCAACTTCGACTAGTCTCACGGCGCGGGCCTTGCAGAAACTTCGCATGCTAACTGTGCAATGTTGGCATGAGTGCAAGTGTCACAGAATTTGTGCCTGGATCGGCTGGGGCTTGCTTTCGGCTGCCAGCAAATGTGACCCCGGGATGTGCCAAGCACACCTGCGTGAAACTGATGCAGGCGTCCTCTATCACCGGCACGGCAACTTCGACTAGTCTCACGGCGAGGGCCTTGCAGAAACTTCGTATGCTAACTGTGCAATGTTGGCATGAGTGCAAGTGTCAGAACTTAAGCCTGGATCGGCTGGGGCTTGCTTTCGGCTGTCAGCATTTGACCCCGGGATGTGCCAAGCACACCTGCGTGAAACTGATGCAGGCGTCCTCTATCACCGGCACGGCAACTTCGACTAGTCTCACGGCGAGGGCCTTGCAGAAACTTCGTATGCTAACTGTGCAATGTTGGCATGAGTGCAAGTGTCAGAACTTATGCCTGGATCGGCTGGGGCTTGCTTTCGGCTGTCAGCATTTGACCCCGGGATGTGCCAAGCACACCTGCGTGAAACTGATGCAGGCGTCCTCTATCACCGGCACGGCAACTTCGACTAGTCTCACGGCGAGGGCCTTGCAGAAACTTCGTATGCTAACTGTGCAATGTTGGCATGAGTGCAAGTGTCAGAACTTAAGCCTGGATCGGCTGGGGCTTGCTTTCGGCTGTCAGCATTTGACCCCGGGATGTGCCAAGCACACCTGCGTGAAACTGATGCAGGCGTCCTCTATCACCGGCACGGCAACTTCGACTAGTCTCACGGCGAGGGCCTTGCAGAAACTTCGTATGCTAACTGTGCAATGTTGGCATGAGTGCAAGTGTCAGAACTTAAGCCTGGATCGGCTGGGGCTTGCTTTCGGCTGTCAGCAAATGTGACCCCGGGATGTGCCAAGCACACCTGCGTGAAACTGATGCAGGCGTCCTCTATCACCGGCACGGCAACTTCGACTAGTCTCACGGCGAGAGCCTTGCAGAAACTTCGTATGCTAACTGTGCAATGTTGGCATGAGTGCAAGTGTCAGAACTTACTGGGGCTTGCTTTCGGCTGTCAGCATTTGACCCCGGGATGTGCCAAGCACACCTGCATGAAACTGATGCAGGCGTCCTCTATCACCGGCACGGCAACTTCGACTAGTCTCACGGCGAGGGCCTTGCAGAAACTTCGTATGCCAACTGTGCAATGTTGGCATGAGTGCAAGTGTCAGAACTTATGCCTGGATCGGCTGGAGCTTGCTTTCGGCTGTCAGCATTTGATGCCGGGATGTGCCAAGCACACCTGCGTGAAACTGATGCAGGCGTCCTCTATCACCGGCACGGCAACTTCGACTAGTCTCACGGCGAGGGCCTTGCAGAGACTTCGTATGCTAACTGTGCAATGTTGGCATGAGTGCAAGTGTCAGAACTTATGCCTGGATCGGCTGGGGCTTGCTTTCGGCTGTCAGCATTTGATCCCGGGATGTGCCAAGCACACCTGCGTGAAACTGATGCAGGCGTCCTCTATCACCGGCACGGCAACTTCGACTAGTCTCACGGCGAGGGCCTTGCAGAAACTTCGTATGCTAACTGTGCAATGTTGGCATGAGTGCAAGTGTCAGAACTTATGCCTGGATCGGCTGGAGCTTGCTTTCGGCTGTCAGCATTTGACCCCGGATGTGCCAAGCACACCTGCGTGAAACTGATGCAGGCGTCCTCTATCACCGGCACGGCAACTTCGACTAGTCTCACGGCGAGGGCCTTGCAGAAACTTCGTACACTAACTGTGCAATGTTGGCATGAGTGCAAGTGTCGCAGAACTTGTGCCTGGATCGGCTGGGGCTTGCTTTCGGCTACCAGCAAATGTGACCCCGGGATGTGCCAACCACACCAATGTTACACTGATGCAGGCGTCCTCTATCACCGGCACAGCAACTTCGACCAGTCTCACGGCGAGGGCCTTGCAGAACCTTCGTCGTATGCCAATTGTAAACGCTTGCGCGCGCCGCCTCGGCAGCCGGTCCAGCCCAAGGGTAGACCAATGGAGAGCCCCCCAGTGGTGCATCTGCGACTTTCCATTCCGAAATGGTCTGCAAAGACGGAAAGCGAGCGCAGGCAAAGGTTGAGAGGGGTCCCAGTCTCGTGAGATCCCGCTTGTTGCCATTTCCCACCAAGGGTCCTGCCATTTGCAAGGACACGGAGTCCAGCAAGAGGGGTTGTCGGGGGTCAAGTCCCAGGGGCGGGTGGGTGTCCTTGGGCAGGGTGGTGGGAGCTGCCAGAGGGTTTCCCACCGAAATGGAAGGGTCTTGGGTCTTGCGATTCCCAAAGAGGGGGGGGGGTCCCCAATTGTGCCGTGTTGGCATGAGTGCAAGTGTCGCAGAACTTGTCAGCAAATCCCGGGACGTGCCAGCCGCACTTGCGTGAAACTGATGCAGGCCTCCTCTACCTCCGGTACCGCAAGGTCGACCAGTCTCACGGTGAGGGCCTTGCAGAGACTTCACATGCTGACTGCGCAATGTTGCCATAGCAAGTGCCACAGCACCTGCGCAACGATAGGCAAGAAGCTTGCCTCTTGCCTTCCTAGATGCGACCTTTGGGCTTGCCAGCCATACTTTAAAGTGATTGTGCAGGCAACCGGCTCTGCAACTTCATCCTCAACATCTGTCGCAGTGCAGACCTCAAAAAGCTTTAAGCATGCAGCAACCTGCACCTGTTTACATCGCGGCCTTGCGCAAAATCACAGAGACGAACTCGCAGCAATACAAACCACATTTAAAAAGTTTGCGTGGGCAAAACACACATGCGGAGAAATCTTGCCGCAAAAAGGAAGCCTCTACTACGTGGTCTTCGACAGTTCCCGCTACTTCCACGACTGCGTCCTCTACCGTGAAGTCCTTACAAACTCATAGACCCACGCTTGCTTTCATAGAATTACTAAGTGTGAATTGGCTGGACTGGCGCGTTCTGCAGCTTCTTGATGGAGAGTTGAACTCCTTGCAGTATGGGTGGATCAACCGCCGGCAGTGCAAAAAGAGCGAGCAAAACCGAAATGGAAGTCCGTTGCTCAACCAAGACCAGAGTGTCAGGCACATCCTTTAGAAAACGGCTCTGCAGGCTTGCCAACACAACTGGGTATCGTTGCTTCCAGCCAGGTATCATGGACAAGCACGACATTGCCATACGAAGTCGGCAGCTGGCTTCAAGTAGCGTCGTCCCGCAACCCGGGGCCTTCTAGTAGCCTCATAACCATCATAACCCTATCTGTTTTTATGAGGTGGGTGGCGTAATGGTGGCTGTAGGGGCACACCTTGTGATTCCATAGTGTACAGAAGCCCATCATTCAGGCTGGGGGTTACTTTCAGAATGCGCCCAGGAATCTTGTACAGAGTTTTGTGTATACTCTCCAACCCTGAAGACATTGTCGAAGTCAGAAGAATAGGCAAGTCGCGAGTGCCAGATACAGGAATGGTTACATTAAGGCTCTGAGTCCGTCAAAGGGACCCTACTATAGACCCTAAACCCTAAGCCCTAAACCCAACTTTCCCCCCCCTACATGAAGACCTAGACTCCTTTAAAGACACCAAACGCCAAGTGGGATCCTCTTCACCGGAGGCTTGTCAGGAGCAAATCTTGATGTTAAAAGGAAGGCTTCCTGTAAATGGACCGTACTCTTGGGACAGCTAGGTAGGCACTTGGGAACTGGGATAACCTGTATTTGACCTGTACGGGTTTAAGCACCTTGTTGGGTTTAAGATTTTGATTCAGACTATTTTCATAGGGTTGCTTGGGCCAGCCGAGTGAAAAAGCCCTAAGAAACCAAACCCTAAGCCCTATCCCGAAACACTAAACCCATAAACCACAAACCCCTAAACCCTGAACCCTAAGGTGAAGTCTGCGGCTCCTGCCGATGCTCCCGAATTCGACCGGACAGCTATCGCGGAGTTGTGACCCTGGCGAGGCGCCCGCCCCGGATTCTGGGACGAGGTGTTTTTTTCGAGTCCTTATGCCATATATCTATATATATGTGTATATACATATATATATATATATACATACAACCCCAAATCCCTACCCTTTGGACACTCTTAAATTTCCCTTATTGGGTTTAAGAGGATCTTATTGAGGACCATGTTCCACTATAAAGTCCCTGTGCTCCTCTAGATTGTTTTGTCGCCAGAAGTGTTATAAACCCCCTAAGTTAGCTCACAAGTCCGCTCGCTTTTCAGCTCTATCCTCGAGACTTAGAGACTTAGAGTGGGATCTGTGCTTCTTGGTTTAGGGCTTAGGCTTCAAGTTTTTCCTCTTGGGGCAGTGTCAGTAGTCTCTATTCCCGTGAAGAGTCCAGGCATTGCAGGGAAGGTATGTCTGCTATCATGGGCCATTCCCGACCCCAGCTCATTGGGCGCTTGATCAAAATGCTTGTTCTGGCCCTCAGGACCCCTCCTCATTTAGTAGGATTGCTCTTATCAGGGGTGAATTCTTTCATGGTACCCCCTTCAGAAAGTTGCTTAGATCAACCCCCATGTACCATAATCCCTGCTACAACCCTTACAATCGTCCCCGAATCCCTTTGAAACCAATCCTAAACCCTAAACCCTTCAATTTCCTCAAGGACCTGTAGGTCAACTACGGGTCAAGCCCATTTGAGGTGCGCCTCCCTCTGCTGGACAGCGAATTTGAGCCATCTACAACACTTTGGCAGCAGTCTCGACGGACCAGGCTTGCTACTGTAGGGTTTTCTTTGAGCCTTCTTCTGGGAGGCCGAGGGTTCCTCGAAAGGAGACTCAAGGATTACTGTTGGGATTCTTAGGGGAACTATGGTAAAGACGCTAAAGATGTCGAAGTTACTCCCAGGGTTTTCCACTGGGTCTTCAGCACGGTCCGTACCTTCTTTCATGAGGTCCGATGTCCCTTGTTTCTCCTGTGTGGGCGCATGCATGGTCGATTCCAAATAAGTAGCGTCCTCTCATAAAGCCCTGAGCAATTAGATTGCGCTCCTCAGTTAACACTATGAGAACACCCCCGAACCAGACCCTTGATTTTTCCTCAAACAGGAACCATTTGGGGTGCTCTCCTCAGAAAAAGTGTCGCGCGCTTGGCCGGATGGGCGTCACGCGGTTGTTTGGCCTGTGGTCTCCCGTGGTCTCCAATCATGAGCGCACAGGTCCGGCCGGCTGGGTGTCACGCGGTTCGGTCGGCGGTCTCCCAGATGGGACCAGGCCAAAAAATAACTAACTTCGAAAAAGATGGGTGTTTTGCGACCAACCACGATGGGACATACATACCGGGGCATGCCATATGAGGACATGCATCCCGGGGCATGCCATAGTTTTTTCGCCACCCGAAAACTGCATTTGGCGATGGTTTCTCATCGTGTTGAAATCTGGATTTGGGCTGGTTCATAAATTCTTCGATTTATTCCCCACCCTCGGTGCGGGGTTGTTAGATTTTTAAGTCAACCATTCTCCTCGTCCGTCCTCTTCCGCTCATAGCTCCCCCACAAAATCCCGCCGAGTATCCCTGGAGTGCCCAACCCCCGAGAATCCCGCAGAGAATCCCGCCGAGTACCCCCGGAGTGCCAATCACAACGAATCCCGCAGAGAATCCCGCCAAGTATCCTGGAAGGCCGAACCGCCGAGAGAGGCTTCCCGAAAGTCCCCGCAAGAGGGTCCCCTCAAAAAATCCCCCAAAATCCCTCAGGAGCCCAACCCTCGAGAGGCTCGTTCACGAGAGTCCTGAAAGCCTAAACCGCCAAACCCCAAGAGAGTCCCCCCAATAGGATTTGTTTTTGTTTTTTTTTTTGGGGGGGGGGGGGGGGGGGGGGGGGGTGGTGCTCTTGAGCAAATAGTAGGATGGTCGTCCCTATAGCCCATTCCTGATTCAGCATAAGTAAGTTGAGGGCCTGGGCTCTTGCGGGACTGCCTCTGAGTTGCAGGCACTGCAGGAGTCTGCGTATGCTGCGATGGAACTGAGATGGAGGAGGTGGGAGCTGCTGCAAGCAGAAACAGCAGCAAAAAACAAAGGACAACAACATGACAAGAGTACGTAGCAAAATTGCTAGCAAGATCGACACTATTTAAAGTCATGTCACAGAATCCCCGTCATCGCGTTCTCCAGAACCACGGACAGAAGAAACGAAACCCAGCCTCAGCAGACCCAGCAAGCTTGAAAGTCAATGTCAAGCTTGTGCCAAGATAGATATTTCTCTTTGTTGGATTTTGCTTGGGATTCTACGGGCTAAATCAAAATTCAGGTGTTGTTCATGCTCTTTTGCATCTTCTGTCCTGCTTCCGCTTTCAAAGGCATGGAGGAGGCCAGAAGGCGTCCCGCGGAACCCTTTAGTTCCCACAGCGGCCGGAGAAGGTCATTCTCTGGGGTTCCCAATCCGATCCTGTCCCCTTAATCAACCCACAATTGACGTTCCCATTGAAATCCTGGGGAGCTATGTAAGGCATGCTAAGTATCATTTCGGGGAGTGGATTACTCAAAGAAAACCTTATCTAAATCAACACCGTTCAGGCTCCTATCAAGGCAGGTTCATGAGAGGCTCTCACCAGTATGAAAATATGCGGTCGAAACTGCCGAGCGGGTCATCCGAAAGCCAGGCAGCCTATCCCGCTTCTACCCTCATATATTGCTTCTAGCTATGAGTAGGGCTGTAGGTGAGACATAGAGGCATTGCTCCACTTCGGGAACTTCTAAGCCCCACTTACCCTGGCAAAAGCAATTCAGATTGCCTGATTGTAGCCGCCACGTAACACGTCGCCCGCTGGTGCTCAGGGCCGCTCCGGCATGCGGGGCTACGGATTACAAGCGATCGAAGAAGTGCCATTTCTGGAATTGTGATGGAATTGTGACACACCGCCTCAGGAGTTCTGCGACATATCATCGTCAGTGAAATCCCTAGGGGGATTTTTTACAGCGGTTTCCCCCAGAAGATGTCCCGCTAAAGCCCAAGAGGCAAGCAGTTAGAGGTCCAATACACGAAAACGAGTACATGGTTCAGGCCTTGAAGGACCCGGCAGGAGAAGTGAAGGAACCTGGGATGGGGTTGGCCGCCGCGCTCATTTGGGCGCAGGACCTTGCAAGAGGAGTTGAAGACTTGTGTTCAACAAAGTTGCTGCACCTAAGGTGCAGACGAGCCGCTTTTTCATGGAGCAATTCCTTCCGAGGACGGGGATGTGTGCAAAGATCCTTCAATGGTAAGAGGTGAGACCAGTTGTGCCTTCACTTGGCTAAGGAAGGAACGAATAAAACCTCTTCTCGGGGCAAAGGGTTCCTTTGGGTTTTGGGTTTTGGGTTTAGATCCATCTCCACACTCATCATGCGAATCTTGTAGAAGGTACCTCCCCCCGCAGAGGAACCCTGGGGCTGGTGAAGGGTCTCTAGGGATGATTGTAAGAAGTAGGACCGTTGAAAATTTGGTTTTGAGGTACCCGGTGATGTCAAGAGCCCGCTGTCTTACCTCACAGTGTGCACAGCCAATAAAGAACAACATTCATCAGTCGACTCGGACAAATGGCAGCTTCCCATGGCGCCGCTATAGCGCTAGAACCTAGAACAGAAATGGGCAGCGGATGGTGTGAGACTTGAATGACATGCATGAAGCCCATGACCAAGCAGACCCAAATTGTTGAAAATGTCCCTTTGGCATGGGGTTCATTTGCGCAAGGTACATGAGGCCGCCGCATGCGGATAGGAGCAGCATATGGCCAGAGAAATTTAAGAGAAAATTGCCCCTAGTGGGGTCATGGGCTTGTTCCTTAGTAATAGCCTTCCAGTCTAGTACTGGAAGCATGCTGGCACCTGAAGTTTTTAAGCGTTCCCCCAATAAGGTGAAGTGATTCTGGAGTATCGCTTTCAATCTTTTTCGGAGATCTCACTGACGGGTGAATGGTCCATGAACCCTTGCAAAACCCGGTCTCTACAGCAAACGAGCCCCCAATCTGAGCAGAAACTCTTTTCTGCCAGGATTTGTAGAGTTGTGAAGTGCTGTACACATATCCCCAACCTGGTTTCGTGACCATAGCTGCGCCTTAAAACCAATCACGGCACATGGAGGTCAGCAACACACATTTGGGGGCGAGGCCCTTCGGAGTACAAACGCAGAAACGGGTCTCGGGTTTCAAATCGGGGTTTGGGTTTTTATGGTTGCATACGAGGATACTTAAGGGTTCTTCCCTCATCATCCCCGTAAAAACAGTAGAACCAACGCGTCCGCAAAATGGTCCTCACATTCACCTTTGAAAAAAACCCTACAACCCCTGAGTCCTTCATGCAACCGCCATTTTAACGTCCTTCGCATTTGCCAGGGATCCTCTGGGCACCTTGCCCAAGGCACGATATGACCTGCTTCCCAAAATGGGTCTCTTCAAAGGACTACAGGATTTTACCATGCGTTAGGGGGATTATAGGAAGTGTTTGTGGCTTTTTGTTGGTACCGTTTAGGGTTTAGGGAAACCTTATTATGTTATGATGGTAACCCCGACATCCTCGAACTTGTCCAGCGCAACTCTCACACAAGAGGCCGCTCGGCATGACAAGCACGGTCACAAGATCCTTCCCATTAAAGGGACTGTTTTAATTGGCTTATTTTGATGTGCCATAAGAAGGTTGAACCTGTTATCCCTCAGCATTTATGGCAAGGTAAGCCCTAGGAGTCATAATCAGGATTGTAGTAGTGAGTGGAAGGTGAATAAAAGTGGTGTTAACAGTCCGGATGAAGACGGGATGATTATAGGGATTAGAGGACATTTCTCGGGATTGTAGAAGGATGATCCCATTTCTCTCCTAGCATGAGACCCACTGTAACTGTTGTTTCAGCATTATGCGGGTTGGTTTGGGGGCGATTTGGGGAAAGAATATCAACTTAATGCAACGAGATCGGTCTAGAGTTCCTTCAAAGGATTGCATTAGGGTCTATGGGGACGACAAGCAAGCATTCTCCAGGCCACAGATACGCAGGGCTTCTTTTCAGGAATTTGGCCTACTCCTGCTCTGGTTCCTTGGTACTTTGCCCCTCGCCGATATTGCAGGTGGATGAAGATGAGAAGGCGACGCAGCAGGCAGGGCAAAAAATCGAGATTTTGGATTGTAATGAGAAGTCCGTTCACATGATATTGCACACTTTCGTTCCGACTCGGGGCGCTCATGAATAATTCTTGTTGGTTCCATCGCAGATAGCTCTGCAAGTTCCGAGTCAAATTATTCAAGCTTGCACGCGGCCATGCGTCACAAGATCCGTGACACACCACATCAGGACCTGAACCCCTCAGCCCCACAATGGACATGCCCATTTTGCGATAGCGTGCTGCACATAGCAGAGCATGCGAAGAAGTGTGGAGCGTCGGATTTTGTCTTCATTGTCTTTGGTGCACTAGTTGAAGTTGATTCCTGTAGACGCGCCTGGTCTTTGCCCATGAGCTACTGGGAAAAAGCGAAGTCCTGTTGCACTGCCTAGACACACCCAGCTCAACACGGAGATGCCCAGGAACCATCCCATAAAAACCTTGGTATAACCAACGTTTCCGATGCCAAACGGATGAAAACCTCGATAAATCAAAGGAACCGATAGAAACCGGTGGATTCTCAAACTATGGCCGGGCAAACGTATGCATTTTGAAACCGCCAAAAGATCGGGTGACATTCTTCGGGGAAGGGGATTTGTTTTCAATTGGGTTCCCGCCTTGCGGCTTCCAGCCCTGAAACAGGACGGATCCTTGTCCACGGCAGCCTTGATCACGAGCCTTGTCTTTCTTAGTCTATAGTTGAATTTCAAACTTTGTAGGTTTCCTTATTTAAAGATCAAGAAAGTTTAGCCCTTTATCCTTTGGCTATTGAAGAAGTAAGTTCAGTAGAGTTTACCAGGAGACTCCTCAGGCGCTGGCAGGCCATAAGTAGCTTACTCCTGACGAACCTCTGACAAAGAATCGCCTGGCAAACCTAACATTGAGGTAGCGAAAATGTCAAGGACTTGGTACGTAGGTTACAAGTATCTTAGAGTATGTCACCGAGTCCGCTGAGCCTCCATGTGTGCAAAATCAAGGATTTCCACTGTGGTGGCCTCCACACTCACCCTTGTGATCTTGGCGGTCGTGATGAAGAAGCGCAGAACCAAGAAGGCTGGACAAAAAGTTGCTAGATTGAGTAGGGCTGATAGGGTTCTTTAGGGTTCTTTAGACATGGCTCCAGCTTGCAAAGGTTTGTCCCGTTCCAATTCAGACGTTGGCAAAAGTCAAGCCCTGCGAAAGGCAAAAATCGGACAGGTACAGTGTGAAGAATGTGGGCCGCAATGTGGCCCATGCAGAGGATCACAAGGAGAACTGGTCCACGGGCCCCATAGTAGCCTCCAAGCGACCCTGATTTTGCAAAATTAATTCTGACAGCTCTCCTTCTAAAATACTATCCTTCTAGGAAGATCCCTCTATTCCCACACAAAGGGCCGTAAATTTGGAGAAGTCTCAACCTTTCAGTAGGTAAGGATACTGCACAAAGCCCTAGAGTGAAAAATATGCACTTGGACATAGCCCTATTGGGGCACACTCTTCTATAGGGTCCCTCCCACAAGCCAGAAGGTACTGAAGGTTTCAAGTCTGGGAACTGCGTCGCTTCTTATGGCATCTGCTACAGTATATCATTAAACTCTAATGTTATTGGATGACGTCTTACGCGTGGACGGACTGGACATCCGGGAAGCAATGTTTAAAGGTCCCCGTTGCAAGACGTGGGAACCTGCACAGCCCTTATCACCTCCCCAAAAGGGAGACGCTACAGCCCGGTTCAGGCAGTCAAAGCGCTTGCAATGCTGGCTGCTCGGGAATCATTAGAGCTGGGCATCGCCACGGAGTACTTGTGCCTTAGATGCAAGTGCGGCACGAGCTTCAGCCAAAGTGCGCCCCAGGGATTCCATACAGTCCACGCGGGTTCTGTGACGATCCGTTTGCGGGCCTCAGAGGTTTTGACCTGGTGCATGTGCTAGCACACGAGATCTTATGATAAGCACGATCGGCAAATACACTTCCTAGACTTATCCCTATCATCCATGCTATCGGTTCAAGTCTCATTGAAGTCGTCCTCGAACAAGAAAGGGTCGCATAATGTCAGCCCAAAGACTTGTATTTACGACCAAGTTGAGATAGATTCCCCATTGCCACTTCAAAAGATGCCTTCTGGTAGCTCACTTTTTCACTCAATCCCTCCCCTGGTGTGCGATTGTGTGTGGATAAATCTATGTGCAGAGGAGTCCTTCGTAGGTTGTAGCTGATAGGGGGAGGGTATACCACTCCCACAAGAATCCTGTCTTGGGGTTGGGCGGTCGTCCTTTGAGAAAGTATTGATGAAGAACAATTGTGCAAGTTTCAAAACATGCAAAATCCTATGCAAGATCATTTGTCGTCTTGCTCTCCAGACATAGACTCTCTGCCACAGAAGTCGAGGCATTTTGGGTGGGACCCTACGGGCTACGGATAGCTGACGAGGGACGTAGCGGAATAATGGCTCTGTGGTGAATACACACAGAACATGACTCATGACAAGTCAGGAGCCCCGAGTTAGGTCCAACTGGATTCGACTTCCAAAACAGCAAAATCACAACATATGAATGGTCGCAATATAGTGGAACCCTAAACCATCTATGATTGATAACCCCCCTCAGGTGGCCAATTTCGCTTGCAGCTCTTAGATTCGTCTTAGATCTGCCCCCACCTTTCGAAGCCAACATGGGGGGTTCGCAAAGCTAGGGGTTTTGGGGTGTAGGGCTTCCGTGTTGGGGCTAGGCTCGCAACGGGGACCATCATCTTGGTGATATGTATTGGGGGTGACCCTTTTTGGAGAATTCGCCACAGAGAAAGCGCTGACTTCAGACGTCTGTATATGGTATGATTTTATTTTTCTGACCTTCGTACTCTTGCATCCACAAGTCTGTGCAAGGCTGGAGACATTCCCACGAGAGGCTCAAACTGCATCAGGCCAGCCACAAATCGCAAGCTGTGGTTTCTCAAACTTCGGCCTGGCCTTTGGGGTTTATCATGGGGACTGACGTAAAGGGCAGGTTGTCATTGGATTTATTGGATTGAGGCCGCACGTGGAGACCGAATCTGCCTGGCAGACACTCAGACAGATGGCCCCTTCCTAAAACGTTTGAGTGTCTGAGTGTCTGTTCTTTTCAGTTTGCGCCCAATTTGCACGCTCCCTGTGTCATTGCGTTGTGAGTCCTACTTGCAAAACACAACAATGCCAGGGATTCTCTGTAGTTGAACCTTTGTGAGTTTTATGGTTGTTGTTGGAGGCTCGTGACACGGTCTATTTCCAGGGAAGCCGCCAGCATCTGAAGCAAACAGTGAGCTTTCAAGCGCCATAACAAACGTTGGGAAGGCACTGGGAGTTCTTAAGGAGTCCTTGTTCTGCATCGAAAAACCTCGGTAGAATACTGTTTTGGGAATAAGCCCATAGCACTCCTTTTCAAGGGCTTCAAAAGCCTAGCTAGGATTATATGGCGCACCCCCCAACCATGGGGAATAAGGCTTGAATAAGGACGACCAAAGTCTAGTGATGCTGACTCTGACCCCTCAACAGGAAGACGCACTGTCCCCTGAAAGGGACTCGGGGGTTTGGAGGATGATTCAGGGGAGCATTGACAGCGTGTTTTTGGGGCAGTTTGTTTCCACTCACCGCGCAGACCGCGCAGGAGCGTCGAACCCAAACTTCTATGAGCTGTGCAAGTTCGTGGCCATCGGCCCCAGTGGCAAGGGCTTTGGCAAGACCTGCCCACGTGATGGCAAGTTGAACTGCAGCATTGTGGATGCCTTGGAAACGCCCAGGCAGATGTGACGTCGGTGTTGAAGAAAGTCTTGAATCCAGGGTTTTTGGGCTCAGGTGATGGTTAGGTCGGCTCGGTACACGAGCAGATTTGGCCTTGTAGGGTTTTGGCTGAGTTGGGAGTGGGACGGTCAGGCGAGGGAAAGCTACTCACTTCGTCTCCTGGTGTTGGGCGTATTCCTTGGACGACGTGGTGGACGCCATCCAAAGCTGGACGCAGTCCTCCAACGCTCCTCCGTCGACCCACATCTGTTTGTGGATGTGTTTCTTCTGCAACAATCAGTACAGGATCCTAGGTCCACTTCAGGAGAAGCTGACATTTTCATGGTGACCTCTTTTCTATCCAACAAAAAAGGACCTGACAAATTCAAGCGTCCATCATTCTTGCTCTTTCAGTTCATCCTTATCCAACGCATGAAATCCCCAAAACCCTCAGCAAAGCTCTCTGAAGCCTTTTTCTGAACAACCCTTGAGAAAGCTCCTTTTGAACCCCCATTCCACGGAGTCAGGATCCTGGAGGAGCGCAGCGCCACGGGCTCCGCGGAGTTGCAAACCGTCTTCGAGGCCCACCTCGCCGCTGCAGGCAGAGAGAATCTCAAACAAGAATATTGTCATAATAAATAAGAACAATAATAGTAATCATAATAATAATAGTATTAAAATGTGTGTGTGTGTGTGTGTGGATAGATAGATAGAACATATGTATGTGTGTGGAATCGTGCCTTTTGGGAAGGGGCTTTGGGGCTGGATTAGGGGCCTTGGCAGTGGTTTGGAGGAAGTTTAAAGGAGGTTGTTAGAGGTGTTGGGCGGTTTGGGTTTAGGTCTAGGGACTCGGGGCTTGGATTTGGAGGGTTCGGTTCAGGATTCGATTCGGCCCTGTTGAGAAGTCCTCGTGAAATGACACAGGTAAGACTCACCTGGCTGCTCCGGCATGAGCAGAGCATGCTCATGAGCAGAGCATGCTCCTGAGCAGAGCATGCTGGAGCAAGAGCCATACATGAGCAGCATCGTCTTTAGGGTAGAATCACTGCCCCAGATTTTTGGGCAAATGGCCATGGTTCCTGTGTACTCCAAGCTTGTTTCTTGTGTGTTCGCAACAGGCCAGATGCTGGTCATCCTGGACTCGTTCCTGCAGCCCCACTACTACTCGCGAGCCTGGTGTTTGTTTGAGACCTTTGTGTGCATCCAGCAAGAATACCCACGCAGAATCTTGTTGCCGAGTCGGGAGTCTTGGCTGTGTTAGTCTTGGCTGTGTTCTCCCCCATCGCTTCATACCAACTCCCCCTCCCCATCTAGGACCACAAGAGTGGATTATTCTTAGTGCTTCTTGCAATGGTCATTTCTTCGGCGCCTTAATCTTAGGCACTTAGGTACCTCCACCAAGCAAGCGAGTCTCCGTATCGGCTTGTGAGATGTCTGTACCTCAACAGGTAGCCAGAAGTGTTTTAAGCTTATTCCGGGGCATTCTCACACCAAGCGCTACTCAGCCGCTACTCCCCTCTTCCAAACAAAGGGTATTCATCAGTCAAGGAACTCGAGGCTTTCAAGGAGACCATCGAGACGAGCGGACCAGCCCCGATACGACAAAGGATCCAAGGTCGGGGCTCCCAAATGAACAAATGAACGATTGATTTCCCAAAAAAGGCGTTGATAGACTCGTTACCTCCTGGCCCCCGTTTGTGGATTCTGCAAAATCTACATGCTCCCCGCTCGACGAACTGCTCTCGCGGCGCGGGAATACCCTGAAAATGGTGAGGTCTCAAACAAAATCGTACTTTCTGTGTGTTGTTTGTCAATGAGCCATCGCGTGACTCTACAGTCAGACATATGTAAGGGTTCTGCAGGGTCTGTATAAGGTTTTCATGACAGGCCCCTCATCTCTTCTGAGAAGTTATCATTCTTCTTGGTTCTTGTCAAGGCATCGATCTACGAAGAGCGGAGGCTTCAGTCAAGGCCGACGAAGACGCCACCTTACTAATTCATGACGGAAGGGGAGGGTCAGCTAAGCATGACCCCAATATAAAACCTAGGATACACTCATAAGAATGCCAATGCCCATAATGACAACCTGTCCTCACAGGGCGTCCCGGCTCGCCAAGGCAATACACCTTTTGTTCCTTAAGCGGTCGAATAAATCATGTTTGCGCACACCTCCCGAGAAGAAGCAGGCATTTCCTACGAGGGGTCTGCGTAGGGGCCTGTGACTACAGTTCAAGTTTCAGGACTCGTATGAGCTACAATCAGCGTGAGGGTTCGAGGATAGGATAGACATAAAGGTTCCTTCATGATTGCACATAACAAGTGTACATGCGTCTATTAAATGCATATATATATATATATAAATATATATGTGAGAGCCCTTTCGGGTCTATTTTGCGTGCCGCCTTGCCTTTAAGGAAAAGAATTAGTTTAAATAATTTAATTCATTTAATTAATTTAATTAATTTAATTAATTTAATTAATTTAATTAATTTAATTAATTTAATTCCTCAAGGGCCTGGCTTCAGCTCCAGATTTTCACCCTATTAAATTAATTTAATTAATTTAATTATTTTAATTAATTTAATTAATGTAATTAATTTAATTCTTCAAGGGCCTGGCTTCAGCTCCAAATTTTCACCCTATTAAATTAGTTTAATTAATTTAATTAATTCAATTAATTTAATTAATTAATTTTATTTATTTACATTAATTAAATTAATTTAATTAGTTTAATTAATTTAGTTAATTTAATTAATTAAATTAAATTAATTAAATTAATTAGATTAATTAAATTAATTAAATTAATTAAATTAATTAAATTAATTAAATTAATTAAATTAATTAGATTAATTAAATTAATTAAATTAATTAAATTAATTAAATTAATTAAATCCGAAAAACCACTTTTCGGATTTAATTTATTTTCACCCTATTAAATTAATTTAATTAATTTCATTAATTTAATTAATTTAATTAATTTAATTAATTTAATTAATTTAATTAACTTAATTAATTTAATTAATTTAGTTGATTTAACTAATTTAATTAATTTAATGAATTTAATTAATTTAATCAATTTAATTAATTTAATTAATTTAGTTAATTAAATTCATTAAATTAATTAAATCCGAAAAACCACTTTTCGGATTTAATTAATTTAATTCTTCAAGGGCCTGGCTCCAGCTCCAGATTTTCACCCTATTAAATTAATTTAATTAATTTAATTAATTTAATTAATTTAATTAATTTAATTAATTTAATTAATTTAATTAATTTAATTAATTTAATTAATTTAATTAATTTAATTAATTTAATTAATTTAATTAATTTAATTAATTTAATTAATTTAATTTAATTAATTAAATTAACTAAATTAATTAAATTAGTTAAATTAAATAAATTAATTTAATTAATTTAATTGATAAAATTAATTAATTAAACTAATTGAATTAATTAAATTAATTAAACTAATTTAATTAATTTAATTCATTTAATTAATTAAAGTAATTTAATTCTGGACAATTAAATTACTTAAATTAATTAAATCCGAAAAACCACTTTTCGGATTTAATTAATTTAACTAATTTCATTAATTTAATTAATTTAATTCTGGACAATTAAATTAATTAAATTAACTAAATTAATTAAATTAATCAAATTAATTAAATTAATTAAATTAATTAGATTAATTAAATTAATGAAATTAATTACATTAATTTAATAGGGCAGGAATCCTGGCGTAAAACCCTTCCCCTGGAAGAATGAATTTAATTAAATTAATTAAATCCGAAAAACCACTTTTCGGATTTAATTAATTTAATTAATTTAATTCTTCAAGGGCCTAATTCATTTAATTAATTTAATTAACTTAATTAATTTGATTAATTTAATTGTCCAAAATTAAATTAATTAAATTAATTAAATCCGAAAAGTGGTTTTTCTGATTTAATTAGTTTAATTAATTTAATTGTCCAGAATTAAATTAACTAAATTAATTAAATTAATTAAATTCATTAAATTTATTAAATTAATTAAATTAATTAAATTAATTAAATCAATTAAATTAATTTAAATAAATTAAATAAATTAATTTAAATTAATTAAATTAATTAAATTACTTAAATTATTTTAATTAATTAAATTAATTGAATTAATTAAATTAATTAAATTAATTAAACTAATTAAATTAATTAAACTAATTAAATTAATTAAATTAATTACATTAATTAAATTAATTAAATTAATTAAATTAACTAAATTAATTAAATTAATTAAATTAATTAAATTAATTAGATTAATTAAATTTGTTTCGCAGGGGACACAGGCTTAGGGACAACCCCAAAGGTTAAGGGTGAAGTGAGGTCAACCCTAACCCTTCAACCCTGCGGGCACTACACTTTTGCTTCGAAAGAAAAAAGGCCTCCAGGAAGTACGTGTCATCCTTGCGTAGGGGCTCATGTTCTCCGAACACTCCCCCCTTGACCTTTGGTCAAGCCATAGCTCATGGACTGCTAGCCTCCGCTCCTAAGGAGATTACTACTAGTTCAATCCTTGATTGGACTCAAGGCCTTATGAAGCTTTTCAGATTTGAGTCATATAAAAGTCCAACAACCTCCACAGGAAAAGAAGTGAGGAAGCGGTATTGACTCGGGATGATCCTTGCGACTATCTAAAAGGTCTCATACCCCATGGGATGCCTGATAGCCTGCTGGAAAATTGCGGAAAGAAAGACGTACAAAGTCTTCCATATCCTGGCCTTTCATCTTATTCTCTATCTACGGTTGTTCCTTGACCTAACCACGCTGACGCCGCCTCCGAATGGGCGGTGGTGGAGGGTTATGTTGAGGCAATGGCTGTGGAACTGCAGGGGGCTGAGTGAGGACTTGATCTGCCGTGCATCGACCACAAGGAAGAAAACGCTTTGCGATTCTGCTTCGAACATCCGCGCAATTCGGATCTTGATGCCATCTTTCCCCGGTTGCAGTAAAGAATGCTTCCAAGTTTCCAGGGATTCGTGCCAAGGTGGATGACGTATGTGCAGGCTGAGGACATTCAACAACACATGACTGGGGCTGCTCCTGGGACCCCGAAGGAAATGGTAGTGGGACTTGCTCACATGGAAGTGAGGGAGGCGAAATTGCAGAGCTCATAGCAGCACACACCCGACTGCATCGCCGTTCAATCACTCGAGCGAACCACTTCACACCCTCCCAACACAAAACCACTATCAAGATGCTACCACAAATCCACAACCATGGCAACTCCTGAAAGCCCTGCGCAACCCTTGGGCTTCGGACAGATACTTCAGCCTGACCCTTCAGTAGCAACGCCAAGCTCAGAACCAACACCGCTAAAGCCACGAGACCGCGCGAGCCTTGCAATCTGATTCCGTATCCCTTGCACCGACATTCCCAGCAGGGACATCATCGCAGCAAATTTCGTCGGGGCCATAGCCTTAGTAAGCACGTCTGCAGGCATCCATTCACCTCTCAAATGATACAGCTGCACCACACCCGATTTCAGGCGCTCTCTGAGGGCCGCAGACCTCAGTCTCAGATGACGAGTCCTCCAAGAAGTAGGTGGCCCGGAGGCAATGGCTATGGCTGCCGAGTTGTCGGAGTACAAAGTTTGGTCACACGGACGAAGATTGAGTTCATCAATGAGCACTGCTACGGCTTCAAGGATTTGAGAGCCACACACTATGCCGATAAGTTCGGCTTCTGCCGTGCTTAAGGCAGTAAGGGACTGCCGGGTACTTTCCCAGTAGACTGGAGCCGCAGCCCAAGAAATGACAATTCCTTGATGGGACCGGCCTGCCGCAGGTCCGAACGAAATATCGGTATAGCCGTGCAAGGAGGACTCCGTGATGGAACGTGGGAATTGCTCATAAACACCCCGATCGCCAGGCGCAGGACCATACAAGATGCCCACATCAACTGATCCCCGGAGGTACGACAGAACATTTCGCCCAATCAACAGTGAATCCTGCGGTCTCTTCGTACACAACTGCGCTGCCCTCGCCACAGGAAAATTAATGTCTGGTCTAGCCCTCACGGTGAGCCACAACAGCTCACCTGTGAGGCTCTGGGCTTCGCGGACGGCTTGCGTGCATGGATTTTCTTCTTTAGATGTTGCATCATCAAAGGCTTCCCTCCAGCCGACGCAGGGAGCATCAGCGGGATGCTGGACCTCAGAATGTCGTGTGAGAAGCTCCCGAACATATTTTCCTTGGGAAACAAACAATCCAGCTTCAGATGAAGAAAGGTCCAAACCGCAATATGACAACTCACCCCCTTCAGAATGCACGATAGGGCTACAGCTCCAAATGCTTGCGACATGTTCTAGCAGGCTGAGACGCTCCTCCAAAGAGGCAACTGCGAGCAAGTCATCAACATAGCACAACAGAGCTCCTATCGGCAGATCTTCTTCATCGAGGATAAGCCACACATTCGGATCCGAGATGCATTGCCGCAGGCGCCTGTGCTTTCCAGCTGTTTGCCACGCGGTACGGCGTAGGACTCGATCCCGTAGGCGCTGCCAAGCCCTCGGGCTTGTGGTTAAACCATATAACGCACCCTTAACCCACCACTTAGTTCTAGGTGGAACAACTCCGGCGGCAATCATCGCCCGGGGTGGCGTGCAGATCAGAAACTTCGGCTCAGATTCATCGATTTCCGCATTCAAGAAGGCCGTTTTGACGTCGGTTCCGGAAGCCCCATAACACCGCAAACCTCCCCACCGAAGGACTACTCGGATTGACAAGGAGTCTGCGCCCCCAGCGTATACACTCTCGGCGCTTCTCTTCTCCGAGTATTTCTGAAAATTCCCGCAAACGACGGCACGGTACTTCTTTCGAGCAGTTGTGGCTGGAGGCTCAGGTGGTTTCTCTGACGGAACACCACGTCCAGGCAACACTTCAACATCTTCCCCAGCTTCAAGCCAAGCACGTACCTGATCATCTGAAACTTCTTCAATGGCTCCCTTGCTTAAGAGAGATTGGTACTCAGACCTCATTGCGGGCGCCCAAGCCTCAAGGTTTTCATTTACCTCTTGATTCGAGACCAGTCGGGTATGAAGAATTGGTTGCGCTTCCAAATGTTCCTGCACGACTCCAACAGCTCGAACAACGGAAACCTGCGACTCCAATCTCTGAAAGTCAGCAAGCTGAAGGAGCCACTCAACCTCATCCTTTTCAGCAGACAACCCCTTCAGTAGCTCAAGCTCAGCTGGATCGATGGTTCCACTTTCCGCATGTGAAGCAACGGATCTCCCGAGCTGACACACAAGAACTGCTAACCGACCATGCATCTCCCGGTATTCTTCAATGACTTCACCCCAATTTTCCAACGAAGGAACTTCGATCTCTAGCTCCTCTGGACAAGTCTTGACTGCAGCAAGCTTGCGCTCACCTCGACGTCTCTTGCCGGCAGGGGATGCAATCAATTCCGGGTTCGGCGCAGGAAAGGCGTTCAGGTGAACTTGGTTGAGCTTACAGACCTGGTCATGGGACAACTTATGCAAGTCTCTCGGGGTATAACCTATCACTAGGATCTTGTTCCCGGACTCCCAAGGCGGCGTCTCATGCCAGCAGCGACCATTGAACTTGACCCACTCATCAGGGCCAAGAGGGTTCCAATGCTCACCGGTCCAGATGCCGGCGCCTTGACACGAACTTGAGACTTGCCACGCCACGTTCTCTATACCTAGAGCATTCTGGGAATCTCGATGGGCCTGCGTGCTGACGTTGATGGAAAACCCAACTGCTGCGCACTCCACACCCGTTCGTTGGGTAAGTGTCCTTGCAAGGTAAGCGGTAAGGCCTGGAAACTTATCTACGTTCTTCTTTATCCCAACAACCCCGCCGTGGACAAAGGCACCTGAAAGCCAACACCCAGGTTCTAAACCATTCTTGTCGTTGTGGACAGCATGAAATGGTCTCAGGCCTCGGTCTCCTGGCTGAAAACGGAACGCGGTCAAGACTTCCTCAACATCCCTGCAAGAGAACAAACCTCGATGGAGCTTTTCCGCAGCCAAAGAGTCAATGTCAGCTTCATCTGCAAACCGAACCTTCTTAGGCGTTGTGGGGCTAGAAGGGATAAGGCTCTCGACACTATCAGAGCTCACGACCGAACCATCAGACACATTGACAGACAAACAGGCGCACCCATTTACAGGCTTGCAGAACTCCCCCGGGATTAGGCTATCTAAACCACTAGGGGTCGGGATGGAACCAGTTGGCACACTAGCGGACGCACAGGCATACTCGCTTGCAGGCATAACGGATTCTTCCGGGACCAGGCTATCTAAACCCGGGTTCGGGAGGGAACCATTTGTCACACAGGCGGGCTTAAAGGACTCCCCCGGGATCGGGCTAACTAAACCACTAGGGCTCGGGTTGGAACCATGTTGCACCCTTGCGGACGCACAGGCGTACTCGCTTGCAGGCTTGAAGGACTCCCCCGGGGCCAGGCTAACCAAACCACTAGGGCTCGGAAGGGAACCTTTTGGCGCTAAACCCTTACTTCCGCCCTGACCTTTTTCATCCCAAGTGCGAGTCTCTGCCTGTTGGCTCTTGAACAGATCCTCTTCACCAACTCCCTTAGAAGACTCCGACGACTCTGACCACTCGGCGTCAGAAGACTGAAAACATGGTAGTCCCCCCCCAACAGGCGAGAGAACAGCTAAGACCGCCCGAGGACCAGGCGACTTAGTCGAATGCCGGTGGCGAGGCGGCAGAAAGTCAGATGCAGGCTCATCACCCGAAGGCCGCGGGGGCTCGGATCCAAGTGGTGGAGGCGGGCCAGCAGGATAAATCGCTGAGCTGATAAACAGCTGGTTGTTGGGCAGTAAGACAAGATACGAAGTGAGAGTTTGCGGCGCAGGACCAACCAGACGTCCCGGTGTAGTACGAGGACCCCAGGTGGAACGCTGCCGCTGACGTAGACGCGCATGCACTTGAGTGCCAAAGGGATGCATCGGACGGGGCGGCGCCCCCAGCGCGCACATAGCTCGGCGCCACAGCTGCTCGCCAGCTTGTCGCACAGCCAACGGCCAACATTTGACATCTAACCCTGAGGCTAAAAGGCACCTGCGCGCGCACCGCTTAATCTCCCTTATGGCAACCTCAGCCTGACCATTACTTGCATGATCTTCGGGAGCCGATTTAGTTTGGTGTATTCGCTGTCGGGCAAGCCACTCAGCGAGCTTTGGACTCAGAAATTCTCGGGCACGGTCACTCTGCAAACGGAGCACAGGAACACCATGCGCACGAAGACGAGCCACAGCTTGCATCACAGACAACTGGACCAGATTGGCCTTCCGACTTTGTAAGGGATCAGCCCAACGAAGCACAATCCATTTTTGACCATCGGCTGATAATTCCTTGACAGGATCGGGAGGCTCCGGGTCTTCTGGAGCAACATCATCAACTAAGCAGTCTTCCCCAATCGGCTTCCGGCCCGGCTTGGCACGTGGACCCTCTTTACGCCTGGCAGCCTTCAGTTGCACCGGAAGGAAGAAAGAAGGCAAATCAGACTCAGGTGGGTCTTCTGGAAGCTCAGGATCTGGCGGAGGCGTCACCCATGCTGCATCTGGCTTCAAGGGAACCCGAATAGAATATGCCACGAAGTACTTGTGAGAACACCCGAAGTCGATCCCCGGACGAAAAGGACCCGCAATGTCCACTGTCAGCTCAAACATATGCTTATGTTGCTGAAGGCAATGCGGCCGATCTCTGCTAGCGGCTTCAATGCACACAGCACACTCCGAACGATACGGAAGATGATCCGCTTGCAGATGGTCCTTCCACTGCCCTTGACTCATCTTACTCAAGGTTTCCTGCCGATCGTGAACATATGCTTGGCTGGCCTCAAACGTTTGACTCACATGAGCTTCCCAAGCCTTATCCAGAACGGACACAAGTCCCGGCGCCCAAGCAGCCCACTGAGCTGAACAACGCAAGTCTGCCGAGCCTTGCTGCCCATTTGCAGCCGTAGCTTCCCCGCGAATTTCATGGAGATTTTCATACACTATCCACGAACTCGTGAAAGCTGTCGTTGGCTTCCTTTTGGCGTGGCCCAAGGGACCTTGATCAAACTTAGCTAACCACCCCTGCAGCATTGTCCACACACTGTCCGCTTCGGGCCAGCTCCACAGAGAAGGACACTCAACATGCTCGGGCGAGTTTGGGGCATACTCACTTGGCTCAGCAGGCTGTTCTACAAAGAACAATGGCTTTGGCTTGTTAAAGACTTTTGCTGCAGCCTGTATCACAGCCATCAACAAGAATGTGCGAAAGAAAAGCACGGTATCATCGTCGACCAGGCTGGCCTCCGCAGGGCTCAGATGATCGAAGCCAAATCTTTGAGGGCCTTCTTTTGCTCGGACCTGCCTTGGACCTCCATCTTGCCGCATGCGCAGTACCGACATGGTGCGACAGGGAGGTCCTGCAGCGAGGCCGTCTAACGACCCATGTAGCGCAGCCTTCAAGAGTAGACCAAAGGTATCTGAGGACAACAAGTCTCCGCCCATCAACAGGTCAACGTGAAGAACTTGGCCTACCCATTTGGACCACCTTTGTACCCCCGAGAACAAGTTGAGCAACGTAGGCACGGAACGGTCCAACAGCTTGCGGCGAGTTCGACGATTGAAAGGGACCTTCTCAGGATCATATGCTGGAGCGCCAGCAACACGAGAAGCCAATCGCTCAGGGAGATCCGGAAACATGGCCCTCACCCATACATGTAGTACAGTCTCATCAATAGTGCCAGACAAGACATGATGCTCTAACCAGGCTTGTGGATCCACAGCATCCGAGTCCACTTGGGATAACACCTTCCACATCCTTTCCCTCCCCCGAGCCTCTTCAAGCTCCTTTGCCAACAACTCTTCATAGTCCGAAATGAGCCGCAGCGTGAGGGACACAGGGATTTCAGGGCTTGTGTCATTAAGGCGCACCGGCAACAGACCCAAGGTAGGATGCCGAATGGATATTCCCACGTCGGACCACTGAATAGTGCAGCCAAGTCGCGGGAGGGCTGCCATGGGTAGGATTGGCTGAACCTCTCTGTCGACTAACAGAGTTCCCTGGGCATTTATCTTCATGTCAGCCTGCCCCAACGCCAACAGCACCTGAACCGGTGAAGCTTGCTCAAGCTCCTGGGCTGAGCCTCGGCGCATCGCTGCTGTGGCCCCGCTGTCAATTAACCCGAAGCCTTCACATGGATTAACGTGACGAAGCCTGTGCTGGCCATCACTGGGAACAGCGAGCCTTCTAAGCTTCAAGGATCTCAACACTTCGGTGGCCTCTTGAACCAGCTGAGCCTGGGTAGCGGACGCAATGCTTCCACTATCGGTGGATGGCGCAGCCGTTGCCACCTTGGGGGTTTCTCCCTGATCCATTTCTGCGCTCCGGACCTTAGGAGGTGCCTTTGCATGGCTCGCACCCTTACCCCCGCCCTTAGGTTTCTGCTTAGGGTTAGGCTCCCTGTGACCAGACGGCGCATAGGGCTGACTTAGAGACTTTTCCTCCGCCTTTATGGCCGCCTTTATTGGACAGCTATTTGCCCAGTGGTCGGACGCAGAGCAACTGAAACATCGGCCTTGAAGAGCCTCAGCTTCAAGATCATGGTAGAACTTGCATCGGCTCCCAAAGCTACACCCCCCTTCTGACAACCAATTGGTGCATGTCTTAGTGGAACCCGTGGCCTTTGGACTCACCTTTGGCTTAGGGCTAGGGTTCTTAGGGGTTGGTACGGGCGGGGCCTTTGGCTTCTGCTCCTCCCCAGCTTCAGCACGGCGGACACGTGGTCGCTTGCCACTAGCTTCCGGCTCTGTTCCTGACAATGCCAACAGATAGTCGATCTTCAGACTATGGCGGGTAAGGCTTAGTCGAAATGCTACTTGGGTGTTCTGAGCCAGCAGTGTTTTGGCCAGTCCATCTAACGCAGCTAGTAAAAGGCTCCCATCTGGCAACAACACATTCATCGCCCGTGCCCGCGCCACATGACGGAACCAACCTTGAAGGTACTGCACTGCTTCGCTCGCAGTGTTGACGGTGGGGAGCTCAGTCAGGGATTTCAAAAGTTCTTGCCGTTCCTGAAGCCCCCCCGGCTGATACTGCTTTAAAAGCTGAAACAGCAGTCCCACCGTGGAGAGAGTGCGAGTGGCCATTGCTTGATTGGATACCGAATCCGGCACAGCCCTCAACAGCATTTGCACAGCCCTTGACTCCAATCTCGCAAACATAGGGTGTCTCAAGTCTTCTGGAAGGTCCGGACGTATTTGGCCTCTTTTCAGAGGATCTGCTGTCTGGTGCTCATGATAGTATTGCATGGCGGCTTCATGCACTCGCTGGTACCATTGCCAGCTCCTTGCAGAAAGATCCCTTAGCAACAGTGCGCTCCGGTATAGCCAATCGCTGGCACGAATGGCTGCACCTGCTTCACTAACGGGTCCTAACATAGGCAGATCCCAAAAGGTTCTATCTCCAGGCTCGAAATCACCCCTTCCTCTAGGAGTGGAGGGTTGCGGCTGGGACACTAGGGGTCCATGGTGGTTTGGGAAACCTGCAAAAGCTTGCGGATCAGGAGGAAAACTTGGCTCCGGGTTGGTCGGTGGCCTCGGCATCGACGTCCCAGTTCCCGAACCCGAGATCAGAGACTCATTGGGATACGCAGCAAAGCTTAACCCTCTACCCTGATCATAGGCCTCCCACTCTCGTGGCGCTTGCACAGGAGCATGGATACTTGGTGTTCCCGCCGACGGGCCCGCTGCAACCGGTCCACCTGGGAACATTGGGATTGCTTCATTTGGGACCACCATCAGCTCGAAACCTTCAGGTCCATTTCTTCCATAACCCAGGGTCAATGGCGGGCTTGGTGGAGGCGTGGTGCTAGGAGGACGTGGAGGCGGCGATACATCCCGTCTCTTCACCAGAGGCTCCAACCTTAACTGCCCATCCAGCAACTGCCAGGCATGCTCAACACCCTGAACAACCACAATTCCCTGAACTGGGGTATGCCTTGCCCGTTCGGACATCGGATACACCGTCGGCAAAGATGGCAGAGATGAGCTCAGCAACACTTCTGGGCTACTTGCTGAACCCAGATGAGGTGACGCATGCAGCTGAGATGGGGCACCTGATGCTGCAGGCCTTGCATGACTCGGCTCCGGACATGACGGATGTCTCAAATAAGGAGGCGGCAAAGGCGGAGGTGGTGGATTGACAAACGAAGTTCTGGCATTCAATAGGTGGCCCCAAGGACCGTGGTAAGACTCAGATTCCAAGCCGAAGGACACTTGTCGCCCCTCCACTCTCATTGCGCGACCATCTGACCCTTCAACCTCAGAACCCTCCAATTTCAACTTACCACTTGATGCTGAACCATACGACTTCGCTTCCTCTAGCCTTTCTACCTTTTCCACAAGATACTCCACAACCGAACGCAACCTCACAACCTCAAACGAAGGATCTTCATAATCCCCTCTCCCTTGCTCAGAAGTCCTGGCGCTCATCTTCTCGGCAGGCCTCGGGAGCCTTACCTCTGGGCTTCCAGTCTCTGCAACGGAATAGGCCGGTGCAGCAGTTCGAGAGGGACTTCCTTGTGGCGTATAGGCAGGTTCTCTCTCATCTTCATTCATCCTCACCTCTAAGCGCGACCTCAGACGCTCCTCTAGGTCCACAGGCCTTTGCACTTCCGCAGGTGAAGCTTCCAGACGACGAGCTGCTTCCTCTAACTCAATCGGACGGGCTGACGCCAGCTCCGCCTCAGCCCTTGCCTTGTCAGACCAGAAAGGATGCGGACTCATTGCCTGACTCACAGGCTCCGTTCTCGGAGACACGGGGATTGGAGACTGACAACTTGGCCCCAGCTCCTTCCCTTCCATTTCTTCTCGCTCTCCAGCATCACCTTGGCCCTCCAGACGGTCCTCTGAAGGCTGATGAGCTTGAACGTCCACAACTGGTTCTGAACCAGAAGCATTCGCCCCATTGGACAACGCTTTCTCAAACATTTCCTCTCCAGCATCTGGCTCTGTCCGTTCAGTCTGCTTCTTCCTCCTTCTAGGATCCATCTCCATAGCAGGAAAGTACTACAACCCTGAACTTAGAGAACAACCAGAAACAAATACGAAGCTACGCAAGAGCAACTTGGGCTACCATAACCTGTTTCGCAGGGGACACAGGCTTAGGGACAACCCCAAAGGTTAAGGGTGAAGTGAGGTCAACCCTAACCCTTCAACCCTGCGGGCACTACACTTTTGCTTCGAAAGAAAAAAGGCCTCCAGGAAGTACGTGTCATCCTTGCGTAGGGGCTCATGTTCTCCGAACAAAATTAATTAAATTAATTAAATTACTTAAATTAATTAAATTAATTAAATTAATTAAATTAATTTAATACATTTAATAGGGTGAAAATCTGGAGCTGGAGCCAGGCCCTTGAAGAATTAAATTTAATTAAATTAATTAAATCCGAAAAGTGGTTTTTCGGATTTAATTAATTTAACGAATTGAATTCTTTCAGGGGAATGGTTCTACGCCAGGATTCCTGCCCTATTAAATTAATTTAATTAATTTAATTAATCTAATTAATTTAATTATTGTAATTAATTTAATTGTCCAGAATTAAATTCCTTAAATTAATTAAATTAATTAAATCAATTACACTAATTACATGAATTACATTAATTAAATTAATTAAATTAATTAAATTAATTACAGTAATTAAATTAACTAAATTAATTAAATTAATTTAATAGGGTGAAAATCTGGAGCTGGGGCCAGGCCCTTGAAGAATTAAATTAATTAAATTAATGAAATCCGAAAAGGGGTTTTTCGACTTAATTAATTTAATTAATTTAATTCTTCCAGGGGAATGGTTCTATGCCAGGATTCCTGCCCTATTAAATTAATTTAATTAATATAATTCATTTAATTAATTTAATTAATTTAATTAATTTAATTAATTTAATTAATTTAATTAATTTAATTAATTTAATTAATTTAATTAATTTAATTAACTTAATTACTTTAATTGTCCAGAATTAAATTAATTAAATTAATTAAATCCGAAAAGTGGTTTTTCGGATTTAATTAATTTAAGTAATTTAATTGTCCAGAATTAAATTAACTAAATTCATTAAATTAATTAAATTAATTAAATTAATTAAATTAATTAAATTAATTCAATTAAATAACTTAATTAATTTAATTAAATTAATTAAGTTAATTAAATTAATTTAATAGGGTGAAAATCTGGAGCTGGCCAGGCCCTTGAAGAATTAAATTAATTAAATTAATTCAATCCGAGAAAGTGGTTTTTCGGATTTAATTCATTTAATTAATTTAATTCTTCCAGGGGAATGGTTCTACGCCAGGATTCCTGCCCTATTAAATTAATTTAATTAATTTTATCAATTTAATTAATTTTATTAATTTAATTAATTTAGTTCATGTAATTCATTTAATTAATTTAATTAATTTAATTAATTTAATTAATTTAATTAATTTAATTAATTTAGTTAATTTAATTAATTTAATTAATTTAATTTTAATAATTAATTAATTTAATTAATTTAATTAATTTAATTAATTGTAATTAATTTAATTAATTTAATTCATTTAATTAATTTAATTAATTTAATTAATTTAATTAATTTAATTAATTTAATTAATTTAATTAATTTAATTAATTTAATTAATTAATTTTATTAATTTTATTAATTTAAATTCATTGAAATGAATTAAATTAATTAAATTAATTATAATTAATTAAATTAATTAATGGGGCAGGAATGCGCGCGCAGAACCATTCCCCTGGAAGAATTGAATTAGTTAAATTAATTAAATACGAAAAAACACTTTTCGGATTTAATTAATTTAATTCATTTAATTCTTCAAGGGCCTGGCTCCAGCTCCAGATTTTCACCCTATCAAATTAACTAAATTAATTAATCTAATTTAATTAATTAACTTCATTGAATCAATTAAATTAATTGAAATAATTTAATAGGGCAGGAATCCTGGCGTAGAACCATTCCCCTGGAAGAATTAAATGAATTAAATCCGAAAAACCACTTTTCGGATTTAATTAATTTAATCTAAATTAATTAAATCAATTAAATTAATTAAATTAATTATTAAACTAATTAAATTAATTCAATTAATTAAATTAATTAAATTACTTAAATTAATTAAATTAATTAAATTAATTAAATTAATTAAATTAATTAAAGTAACTAAGCTATTTGAATTCGGTGTAAATCTGGAGCTGGAGCCACTTCCCTTGAGGAATTAAATCAATTAAAGTAACTAAATCCGAAAAGTGGATTTTCGGATTTAATTCATGTAACTCATTTAATTCCTGAAGGGGCCTGGCTCCAGCTCCAGATTAACCCCCTAGTAAATTATTTAATTAGTTGAGTTAGTTTAGTGAATTTAATGAATGGAATTGTCCAGAATTAAATTAATTAATGAAATTAATTAAATCCGAAAAGTGGATTTTCGGATTTAATTAAATTTGTCATTTTGAGAGCTTAGTTTTCCACAAACTTCAGGGGGACACTGCTTGCGATTTGTCATTTTGGACGCTCAGTGTTCCAAACTCAGTTTTCAAAAAATTAAGGGGGAGACTGCTTCTCCGTTTTCTAAAAAAATAAGGGGGGGACTGTTTGCGACTTGTCATTTTGAGAGCTCAGTTTTCCACAAACTTAATGGGGACACTGCTTGCGATTTGTCATTTTGGAAGTTCAGTTTTCAAAAAAACTAAGGGGGGACACTGCTTGCGATTTTGTCATTTTGAGAGCTCAGTTTTCCACAAACTTAAGGGGGACACTGCTTGCGATTTGTCATTTTGGGCGCTCAGTTTTCCAAAAACTTAGAGGGGACACTGCTTGCGATTTGCCATTTTGAGAGCTCAGTTTTCCACAAACTTAAGGGGGACGCTGCTTGCGATTTGGAAGCTCAGTTTTTGAAAACTTAGGGGGCACTGCTTGCGATTTGTCATTTTGAGAGCTCAGTTTTCCACAAACTTAGGGGGGACACTGCTTGCGTTTTGTCATTTGAGAGCTCAGTTTTCCACAAACTTAAGGGGGACGCTGCTTCTGATTTGTCATTTTGGGCGCTCAGCTTTCCACAAACTTAAGGGGGACACTGCTTGCGATTTGTCAAATTGGGCGCTCAGTTTTCAAAAAACTTAGGGGGGACACTGCTTGCAATTTGTCATTTTGAGAGCTCATTTTTCCAGAAACTTAAGGGGGACACTGCTTGCGATTTGTCATTTTGAGAGCTCAGTTTTCCACAAACTTAGGGGGGACACTGCTTGCGATTTGTCATTTTGAGAGCTCAGTTTTCCACAAACTTAAGGGGGACACTGCTTGTGATTTGTCATTTGAGAGCTCAGTTTTCCACAAACTTAAGGGGGACACTGCTTGCGATTTGTCATTGTGGAAGCTCAGTTTTCCACAAACTCAAGGGGGACACTGCTTGCGATTTGTCATTTTGGAAGCTCGGTTTTCCACAAACTTAAGGGGGACACTGCTTGCGATTTGTCATTTTGGGCGCTCAGCTTTCCAAAAACTTAGGGGGGACATTGCTTGCGATTTGTCATTTTGAGAGCTCAGCTTTCCACAAACTTAGGGGGGACACTGCTTGCGATTTGTCATTTTGGAAGTTCAGTTTTCAAAAAAACTAAGGGGGGACACTGCTTGCGATTTGTCATTTTGGGCGCTCAGTTTTCCAAAAACTTAGGGGGGACAATGCATGCGATTTGTCATTTTGAGAGCCCAGCTTAAGGGGGACACTGCTTGCGATTTCTCATTTTGGAAGCTCAGCAAGACGGTTCAACAGTACCAAATTTTCTTAGAGGTTGTCTCTGAAAATTTGGTACTGTTGAACCGCCCTGTTTCCTTTAAAACAAGGCGGTTCAACAATACCAAACTTTCTTACAGGTTGTCTCTGAAAATTTGGTACTGTTGAACCGCCCTGTTTCCTTTAAAACAAGGCGGTTCAACAGTACCAAAATTTTATTAGAGGTTGTCTCTGAAAATTTGGTACTGTTGAACCGCCCCGTTTCCTTTAAAACAAGGCAGTTTAACAGTACCAAATTTTCTTAGAGGTTGTCTTTGAAAATGTTGGTACTGTCGTACCTATCAACTTTATCAGTTTTACTTAATGTAATTTGATAAACTTGATAAAATTAATAAAAATTGATAAAGACTTGCCAATTTTATCATTTTATCATTTTTTATCAATGTTAATGTTTTCTGGAACCCCACAAATAAAAAACTTACCAATTTTGCTAATTTTATAGATTTTACCTTTAACGTAAAATTGAGAAAAAAAATAAAATTGATACGAAGACGCACCATTAAGCAACACATCACATAACCAAATAATAAAAAACTGACTAATTTTATCAATTTTAATGCTTGCTGGGACTCCGTAAAATCAGAATCTATGAGGTATATTAATTTATCATGTGCATCAATATTAAATTGAAAATAAAACCGGAAAATAATAATATAAGAATATATATTTTTTTAGTTTATTATTGTTACACCAATTTCATTTCAAATGATCTTTTTGAAAAAAACCGCAAAAAAAGAAAACGAAAAATTTAACAGTTTCACAAATGCAGAGTACATATATATGCTACCCCCCCCCCCCGGGTTATCCACGCTTTTTTGTGGTTTTCCACGCTTTTTGTGGTTGCGAGCCAATTAGATCGCTCACGGGCCGCGGTGACCCCTGAACTCCCCCCCCTCCTCCAATAGCCCAATCCCCTACATAACGTAAATGCATGCAATCCTTGAGATGTCGAGTCCTCTCCATCTGTCCAAACACTGGGCACAGCGACCTTCTCCCCTCCCCTCCCTTCCGCTCCGCTGCGCTCCCTGGTTCTTGCAAAGGCTTTTTTTCAGGGCTAAATCTCTAAACCCCTATCGGTTCAGGTTTAAGTCTTATAAAAAGAGAGGCACTGAAACCCTATAGGGTTTAAGGCTTCAAGCCGATAGGGTTTAGGGTTAAACCTGAACCTGAACCTTTAGATCCATAGGGTTTCAAGGTTAAGCAATTACACCTAAACCCTTAACCTTTAATCCTATACGGTTAATAGGTTTGAAGATTTTCAGATCTAGGTATTTAAACCTAAGCCCATAGAGTTTAAACCTCAAGGGTTTACGGTTTAGGCATCTAAACCTGCACCCTTTAGGGTCAGAACCCTAAAAGCCTATAGGGCTCTACAAGGCTGAAAAGTTTTAACCGCATAGGCGCTGAAGGTATACATGCCCAGACCTTAGGTTTTCAAACCTTTAAATCCCATAAAGTCTAAAGGTTTAGGGTTTTTCAAGGTATCTCTAAAGCCCTCACGGGGTTAGCCCGATAGGGTTTAAACCCTATAGGCCTATAGGGTTCAACAGTTTAGGGCTTTAGGTTTAGGCATTGCCTATAGGATTAGAGCCTGAAAAACCCTATCAGGCTTGAGGCTTAATTCCCTAAACCTAAAATCCCACATGGTTTTGCCTCTGTTTGTAGGGCTTGGTGGAAATGCAAAGAATAAGCAGAATAAGTACCCACACCATGTATCGGGTTCAAAAGTTTAGGGGTCTTAAAGGTTTATAAGCCCATGGAGATAAACCGTAAGGGCTTACGGCTTAGGCATTTGAATCTAGATCCCAAGCCCTTTTGGGTCAGAACCCTGAAAGCCTATGGGGCTCTAAAAACCTCAAAGGTTGTAGCCCTATAGGCTCTGAAGGTATACATGCCCAGACCTTAGTTTTGTAAACCTTTAAACCCCAAAAAGTTCATCTCTAAAGCCCTCACGGGGTTAGCCCGATAGGGTTTAAACCCTATGTACCCTATAGGCCTATAGGGTTCACATGTTATGGTTTAAGGTTGAGGCATTACCTCTAGGATTATAACCCTGTGTACGACTCACCTTTACGTACTATTTGATGGTTCTGTTTCCCCTGTTAAAGCTTCAAAGATTTTAAAGAATTTACAAAGACCCTTCAATTCTTGAAAACCCTGTAAACTCCTTAAAATACTCTGGCTTTCAACTGTTTAAGGATGTTAAGGAATGTAAAAGGCCACTTAGATACTTTAAAATCCGTAAAATTTTGAAAAAAAAACAAGTATTTTGGGAAATGCCCGGCCCTTTGAATTTTTAAAATCCGTACATTCCTTCAAATCCTTGAAATTTTGAAACAAAATAGGTATTTTGGGAAACGGCCCGGCCCATTTAAATACTCTAACTATGGTTTCAGCACCTCTAGGGCTACAGCCTTCTAATCTTTAGAGCCCTCAAGGGTTTTTAGGGTTCTGACCCTCAAGGGTTTCGGGTAATGCTTAAAGCTTAGACCCTATAGGGCTAAACCCTATAGAACTAACCCCGTCAGGGTATTAGAGATAGTCTCCGGGGAGCCCTAAGGCTTTGGATTGAACTTCAATACTTCGGGACCCTGGATTCAAGATCCCGGGGAAACTTTTCCCTGGAACCTTGAATCCTGAATCTTGAATCCCGGAGTATTGAAGTTCAATGCTCCGGATTGAAGTTCAATACTCCGGGATTCAAGATTCAAGGTTCCAGGGAAAAGTTTCCCCGGGATCTTGAATCCAGGGTCCCGAGTATTGAAGTTCAATACCCCGGATTGAACTTCAATACTTCGGGACCCTGGATTCAAGATCCCGGGGAAACTTTTCCCTGGAACCTTGAATCCTGAATCTTGAATCCCGGAGTATTGAAGTTCAATGCTCCGGATTGAAGTTCAATACTCCGGGATTCAAGATTCAAGATTCAAGGTTCCAGGGAAAAGTTTCCCCGGGATCTTGAATCCAGGGTCCCGAGTATTGAAGTTCAATACCCCGGATTGAACTTCAATACTTCGGGACCCTGGATTCAAGATCCCGGGGAAACTTTTCCCTGGAACCTTGAATCCTGAATCTTGAATCCCGGAGTATTGAAGTTCAATGCTCCGGATTGAAGTTCAATACACCGGGATTCAAGATTCAAGATTCAAGGTTCCAGGGAAAAGTTTCCCCGGGATCTTGAATCCAGGGTCCCGAGTATTGAAGTTCAATACCCCGGATTGAACTTCAATACTTCGGGACCCTGGATTCAAGATCCCGGGGAAACTTTTCCCGGGAACCTTGAATCTTGAATCTTGAATCCCGGAGTATTGAAGTTCAATCCGGAGCATTGAACTTCAATACTCCTTGTCCCTCATCGTGCTTGACCATTGAGGCCTTGAAATTTAAGTACACTATGCACTCTAGAAACGTCTCTAGAGGTGTAGTATAAACATACAGATAATCAACCAGATATAAATAAGGAAGAAGGAAAATATAATCAACACGCTGGGGCAAAGAAAACAAATTACGAACGAAAAAAAGAAATACGCAGTGCCAGAACAAGAAAAACACAAAACAAGCAGAAAAGGTGTGGATAACTGGGGGGGGGGGGGGGGGGGGGTACCATATATATATATATATATATATAATATGTACATACAATATGAGTACAGAGTCGTAACCAGAGTATTGTTGTTTTGCTTAGTGGTGCGTCTTTGCTCTATATGTGCTTGTTTTGCTTGCTGCTATGTCTTCGCTTACTATATGCCTGTTTGGTTATGTGATGTTTTGCTTCGTGGTGCGTCTTCGATCTAGATGCGCTTGTCTTGCTTATTGGCGTCTTCGCATACTATTTGCGGTTGTCTTGCTTAGTGGTGCATTAAACCCTATCTTCAGCTCCTTGCAACCTCCGTTTTTGGACATGTTCAATTTTTCCTGGTTTTTACTGATGTTCACCAATACCAAGCCTTAAAACGTTCAAACCAACACTTTAAACACTGATCCCTAAACCCGAAATCTTAAACCCTAAGCCGCCTTATAAACCCTTAGCCTGTCTTCAACTCCTTACAACCTCCGTTTTTGGACATGTCCCATCTTGGTCTGGTTTTTATTGGTTTTCGCCTATACAAAACCCAGAACTTTCAAACCAACACTTCAAACCCTAAACCCTAAACGCCGTTTTTGGACATGTCCATTTTCCCTTGTTTTTCTGATTTTCATCTATAGGTTTTAATAGTTATTTGATAATAATAGCGTTCATACTGATATTTATAGGAACCCCATTAATTTTGAGATAGAATCATATCAAGACGAATAGGATTCTTTTCATGTGTTTTTTGATGAATTGTAATAAGATTCATATTCATATTCACGTTAACAGAATTCTTCTTAATCTTAATAACATTCACATTAAGATGAACAGGATTCCTATTGAAATAATACTCCTATTAGATTTAACTCTTATTTCCTGCAAAATGCATTCCTGCAAAAAGATAGAGGAGGGTTTCTCATGACCTATTGCGAGATAGAGAGAAGCTCTTTCATGTAAGAGGTAGGAAATGGCAGAGCTGAGCGCTCCTCCTACCTAGTGACAAGAAATGAAAAATACAGAGAGCTTCCATCCGTTTTATGAATGAGTTCCTTAATCTCTGAATAGGACATGAATGAGCTCCTCTATCTTCTCAAAGGAAATGCAAGAATGGAAGCGAACGAAGTCCGCTATCTTTTAATGCGTAAAAAGAGTGAGAGAGGGGAGCCCTCTCATGACCTATTTAGGAGACAGAAGAGATAGAAAAGCTTGCTCACTGCGCATTTAGAAGCGGAAGTGAAAGAGAAAGCAAGGGCACTCTGTCACTTCTTACAAAGAGATAGAAGAGCTTTCGGATGACCTCTTAAAAGATAGAAGAAACTCTCTCAAGCAAACGATTGAGATTGACGAGCTGTGTCATGTCCCATGTAAGGGATAGAGAAAGTCCTTCAAAACTTTGTTTAGGGCAAAGGAGAGATCTCAAGCAAAAAGGTAGAAGAGCTCTGTCATTTCCTATAAGAGATAAACGGCTTCTTTCATTACTTGAAAAACTGTTTCTGAAAAATAGACATAATAGAGAACTCCTCTTTCATTTCCTGCAAGAAGATGGAGCAGGTGTCTCATGACCTATTGCGAGATAGAGAAGCTCTTTCATGCAAAAGATAGGAAATGGTAGAGCTGCGAATTCTTCTACCTATTGACGACATATGACAACGATAGGACATGAGCGAGCTCTTATGATCTCTTATGTAGTACCAGTGCATTCTTCTATCTCTGAGTAGGAGATGAAAGAGCTCCTCTATCTTCTCATAGGAAACAAAAGAAGTCCTGTATAGGAAACGAAAAGACCCTTTGATAAACCAACAAAAGAACGGACATGAGTTGATGTCATCCATCTTGTTAATCATCATGAGAGATGGGACATGAAAGAGCCCCTCTTTTGTTTGGAAATGAACTAGTTTTTTTTGAGTGAAGGATCTCTCTTTCGAATAAATGAGATATTTCTTCTAGGTCCCTCTGTCTCGAAATTGGAAATGAAAGAGTCCTCCCCCCCTTCCCCCTCCCCTCTAACTTCTCATAGAAAATGGTAAAAATGGAAATGAACGATGCCCTGTATCTTTTCACGCAGCATATGAGAGAGCTCCTCTCTCTCCTAATGGGACATGAAATTCCTCCTTTGTTTTCAATGAAAGATCTCTCTCTCGAGGAAATGAGATGTTCTATATCTCTTTCTAGGAAACATTTCAAGTAGGAGAAAGGCTCCTCTCATGTAAAAGATAGAGATTGATGAGTTGCGGCATGTCCTATTTAAGGGAGAGAGAAAGTCCTGCGAAACTGTTAGTTAGAGTAAAGGAGAGATCTCAAGTAGAAAAGGTAGAAGAGCTGTGTCATTTCCTATGAAGAGATAAACGGCTTCTCTGATGGCTTCTTCGCTGATAGAGAAGCTATTTCTGAAAACTCGACATAGTAGAGAACTAACTCTCTCTCTCTCTCTCTCTCTCTCTCTCTCTCTCTCTCTCTCGCATTTCCTGCGAGAAGCTAGAGGGGGTCTCTCACGACGTATTGCGAGATAGAGAAGCTCTTTCATGTACCAGATAAGAAACGGTAGAGCTGAGGATTCCTCTACCTATTGACGACATATGAAAAAGATAGGACATCAGAGAGCTCTTTTGATCTCTTACGCATTACCAATGTACTCTTCTATCTTTGAGTAGGAGATGAAAGAGCTCCTCTAATCTTCTCATAGAAACAAAAGAAGTCCTGTATAGGAAACGAAAAGACCCTTTGATAAACCAACAAAAGAACGGACATGAGTCGATGTCATCCATCTTGTTAATCATAATGAGAGATGGGGCATGAAAGAACTCCTCTTTTGTTTGGAAATGAACTAGTTTTTTTTCTGAGTGAAGGATCTCTCTTTCGAATAAATGAGATATCTTTTCTATGTCCCTCTGTGTCGTGTTTGGAAATGAGAGAGCCCTCCCCCCCCCCCTCTCCTCTATCTTCTCATAGAAAATGGAAATGAACCATGTCCTCTTTCTTTTAATGCAGAATGCGAGAGCTCCTCTCTCTCTCTCTCCTAATGGGACATGTAAGTCCTCCTGTATTTTGTTTTCAATGAAAGATCTCTCACTCTCTCTTTCGAGGAAATGAGAAGAGGCAAGGGCGGTCTCTCATTTCCTACAAAGAGAGGGGCTTTCAGAGGACCTATTAAAAGATAGAAGAAGTTCTCTCACGTAGAAGATAGAAATTGATGAGTTGTGTCCTGTCCCATTTAAGGGATAGAGAAAGTCCTGCAAAACTGTTAGTTAGAGTAAAGGAGAGATCTCAAGTAGAAAAGGTAGAAGAGCTGTGTCATCTCCTATGAAGAGATAAACGGCTTCTCTGATGGCTTCTTCGCTGATAGAGAAGCTATTTCTGAAAACTCGACATAGTAGAGAACTAACTCTCTCTCTCTCTCTCTCTCTCTCTCTCTCTCTCTCTCTCTCTCTCTCTCTCTCTCTCTCTCTCTCTCTCTCTCTCTCTCTCTCAGTCTCTCTCTCTCATTTCCTGCGAAAAGCTAGAGGAGGTCTCTCACGACGTACTGCAAGATAGAGAAGCTCTTTCATGTACCAGATAGGAAACGGTAGAGCTGAGGATTCCTCTACCTATTGACGACATATGAAAAAGACAGGCTAAGACAGGACATCAGAGAGCTCTTTTGATCTCTTATGCATTACCAATGTACTCTTCTATCTCTGAGTAGGAGATGAAAGAGCTCCTCTAATCTTCTCATAGAAACAAAAGAAGTCCTGTATAGGAAACGAAAAGACCCGTTGATAAACCAACAAAAGAACGGACATGAATCGATGTCATCCATCTTGTTAATCATAATGAGAGATGGGGCATGAAAGAACTCCTCTTTTGTTTGGAAATGAACTAGTTTTTTTTCTGAGTGAAGGATCTCTCTTTCGAATAAATGAGATATCTTTTCTATGTCCCTCGGTGTCGTGTTTGGAAATGAGAGAGCCCTCCCCCCCCCCTCTCCTCTATCTTCTCATAGAAAATGGAAATGAACCATGTCCTCTTTCTTTCAATGCAGAATGCGAGAGCTCCTCTCTCTCTCTCTCTCTCTCTCTCTCTCTCTCTCTCTCTCTCTCTCTCTCTCTCTCTCGAGGAAATGAGGAGAGGCAAGGGCGGTCTCTCATTTCCTACAAAGAGAGGGGCTTTCAGGGGACCTATTAAAAGATAGAAGAAGTTCTCTCACGTAGAAGATAGAAATTGATGAGTTGTGTCCTGTCCCATTTAAGGGAATCAGAAAGTCCTGCAAAACTGTTAGTTAGAGTACAGGAGAGATCTCAAGTAGAAAAGGTAGAAGAGCTGTGTCATCTCCTATGAAGAGATAAACGGCTTCTCTGATGGCTTCTTCATTGATAGAGAAGCTATTTCTGAAAACTCGACATAGTAGAGAACTAACTCTCTCTCTCTCTCTCTCTCTCTCTCTGTCTCTCTCTCTCTCTCTCTCTCTCTCTCTCTCTCTCTCTCTCTTTTCCTGCGAAAAGCTAGAGGAGGTCTCTCACGACGTATTGCGAGATAGAGAAGCTCCTTCATGTACCAGATAGGAAACGGTAGAGCTGTGAGCCGCCCTCAACCCTACATCCTCAACTTTATATATACCCTAAGTTCATTCTTTTTAGGGTTTAGTTTAGGATTTGTGGTTTAGGATTTACGGGTTTAGGGTTTGGGGCTTCGGTTCAGTGAACAATTATCTCAATCAATGAGGAAGTCCGTAACTTCTAGCATGTATGTTGTTGCTTAGGAACAAATATAAATGAAGCATTTTGCTTTGTTTTTTAAATACTACACATGCAGGCTAAGCGAAAAGAACCCTAAAGGTATCAGCCACATATATATATATACATATATATTCTGTATATACATATAGGAAATACATGTATGCACATGTGTCTGGACAGTTGCACATGTGTATATCCATGTGTTTAAACTTGAATACAACTGTGTGTAGTTGTGTGTGTGTGTGTGTGTGTGTGTTTGTGTTTTTGTGCGTGTGAAGACAGATATAATATATATATATATATATATATGTATATATGTGACTGTGTATGTATGTCTTGTATTCATGTGCATGGTTACATATATGCACGTGTACATTTTGGGCGACTATGACAGTCCTGATGACAGGACCCTTCGATTTTTTTGTTTGCGCACTCGGATCTCATGGTTCATGCTTCGCAGGGAATTGAGGACTCAATCAGGACATGATCACCATAACATTTCCTTTAACAGTTCCTATCCATTTGTCTTCCAATGGTTCATGGTCACGATCGTTTTGCTTTTCAGCAGGCAAAAGAGATTTTTGTGAATCAGGATAACCATTGCCTTGAATTGAAGTCAGCCGAGGTCATCAAGCGCATGATCTTCAATACCTGCGGCTTCGACACGGTTAACCAGGTCGTACAAAAAGAGATCTTGAAGTGGGTCTTGTATGCGTTCGAGCAGTACTTGAGCGAACCCCAATCTGGCTGCATCGCCCAGAGTGACACAAGTTTTCAACCGAAGGCTAGTTTTTCACTCACTAATTCGTCTTTCAGATCGGCTGTACGCTGACTCCTTGTGGCCTGACCTTTTCCGTTCTATTGGCACAGGCGCTGGAGCTCTCCACAGCTGTCAACCCAAGAGTCCTCTACAAATGAGGGGTGGCTGTCAACCCACAAGTCCTCTACAAACGAGGGCTTGGAGGGGGATGGCAAGCGCACAAGAACAAATCTAAGCCTAGCGGAATGAAGTAAAGCGGCTTGTATCTGCTTAGCATGGGCGGGCAGCCACCATTTTAAGGATAGTGGAATCCATTTCCTCCGCTGTAAGGCGGCGGCCCAACTTCCTTGACGTTTCCACAAGCTGTTGGAAGAACATTCCAAGCCGCAAGGAAGTCAGAAAATCTTTAAGCAGTGGCCTCAAATGCGAGAGTGACCCTTGAAGAATCTAAATCTCCTCTATTCCATTATCCCTGGATTCAACCGAAAGGTAAAAGTTTGCTCACTTGGGCCCCTGAATCATGATGTTCCCCATTATGCTCCCGTTGCTGCCAGCTGATCATATTTTCAGCAGCAGCGACCGAACCAGGCTCTCAGCAAGCGCAGGGCGAAATTTTGGTGCCGGCCGGCAGGCGCTCCAGCAAAACAAAGGAAGCTATGATGGGGCATCCCTGTTGTCCCGCACCATGCATAGCAGTATTCTGGCAAGGTATACTCGACAGCAGTTTGTTAAGAATTTTGTTAAGAAACTTCAAGAAACTTAATCAGGCAAATGTTCAACGAGCGGGTCTAACTGGCAACCCCCACTTCTGCTTGAGAAGCGTGTCAATATGTTCAAGTAACAACCCAATTTTTTTTGTCGGATGTAGAATTATTGGCAGAAGATGCATAACTAATGCCAGACGCGAGCAATTACTAGGCAAGGAGCGTGTCAAACTAGCATTTTTGTCGGAGATAAAAATTAAGTCAGGACGTCGAGGAATGGGCCACTTACCAACTCTTATTTCTGCCAGACGTGGAATTTTCAGGCGTTATGAGGCAGGGAACGAGAACTTCCATTTGTACCGGAGCAACGCGTCCAATTAGCAACCCTTTATTCTTGCTTAATGTGGAAATTGAATATCGTTTGAGTGAAGCAACGGCATGAATGAAAGAAAACAAAGAGATAGTCGTGTTCTCTCGGGATTGTATATAATTAGTAAGCTGACAAATATCGCCTCAAATTAACCACCCCTATTTATGCTTGAGGAAGAATATTGAAACAACGCCAGCTCGGGAGGATCGGTTCATTGTCAGAGTCCGTGCGAGAAACTTGTGTTCCCTAAGGCACGAATTAAATATCGTCGTGAATAGACATGGAAAGAAAGCCCATCATAGCAATGGGTCTCAACAATGGGTCAATTAGATATAATCTTCAAGTAGAAATGGGGATTGGGAAAAGTCCCATTCCTCTAGAAGAAATGGGAGATGTTAATTAGACACGATCCACGCCTTTCTCAAGCGGCAATATGGGTTGGTAGTTAGACCCGATCGTGAAATAGAAGTCGGGCTTGCTAATTGGACCCATTTTTTGCTCCCAGGCCTTTCTTGTGCGAAATTACACCACGCCTCTGCGAGGTTGTATTTGCTGCTGGCCGGCGCTATGCAATGACCGGGAAACAGAGATGATTGTCACTTTCACGCGATGCTTTCGCGTCGCTAAACTAAGAGAGATGTTGAATTCTGGAGCCACTTTGGTTTCTGTGTTGCCTGGGCTCCGTGCATTGAATGCATGGCTTCTCTATAACTTGTAGTATTGAGAGATATGCTGACGTAAGCATTTGAGGGATTTACAAATCAAGTACTCGAGGCTTCTGCTCGAATACTTTTCGGCACAAGAAGCTTGTATTCTCAAAAATGCCAATTACGACTCTCTCTCTTCATTGCAAATGTGAAAATGCCCTTAGTAAGAATCCAACGTTGTGGATCTCGAGATCTATGCCAGCTGCAGTAAGCACTAGAGTTCACGGCGAACACAAAGAAGATCCGAGCAAGGGTCCCCGCACCCCAGCATTGAAAAGGCCCACCACCACCCCGAATTAAGTGAGGGAAAAGGGACCCAAAGCAAAGGCCGAAACGCCAACACAAGACGTGAACTCCGGCGTTAGTAAATACGTCCAAGAGCGAAATCAATCCGCAATCGAATGGGTATCAACCTCTACTCATCAAGAAGCGGCCCCGCGCTCGCGCGCTGCAAGCAGCAAGCGTGGTGGAAGCCGCGCTGCAGATCCATCGAGATCCTGCCCCGAATCTGATTCTTCGAGCTCCCCGTGCGAAGTCCAAACCTCGCATCCCTCAACTGACACAGTGAGTCCACAATGTCCTCACTTTCCTTATGAACTCCCCCAATCGATTCCCAAACCATCGGCTCGAATCCTATCAACTGTTTCGCGCACTTGATCGCGATGTCATGTGTCTTCCGCTTACGATCAGCATACCGAGAGGCTGCACTCAATGGGTGGCTTGCACTCTCTCTCTCTCAGTGCGGAGACCGCGAACGGGGACACAATCGCAAAATCCAATGCGAGTTTGGGGAGTTTTTGCCATGGAAGATGCTCGGACTGATGGGGAAGTGTGGATCAAAACGTCAGCTGGTCTAAGCTCGGCACTATCTGGCAAGAGACCTGGAAGCTCGAGTTGGGGCGTTGTTTTGTTTGTGAGGCAAGTGTAAATATCGTATTGCGCAAAGTATGGTGCATGGTTTGTTTATGTCCCTGTCCCATACAAGATAGGACATGATGCCCCATTTCATCCAAATTTTGATGGCAGAAGGCGCAAGTGCTTGCTCCCGGGAAAAGACATAACCCCAAGCGTAAACCCACAACGTCCCTGAATGCCGTGTTGCCCAACATTGAATCTTGCACAAGCCCCGGCGTCATTCGAAGCCATGCATCCGCGCCCGTCGCCGAGACTGCTCTCAGACGTGCCTGACCTGCACAATCGGCCTGCTGCACCAGGAGCTTGTAAGCCGAATCGTGGAAGATACTCAGAACGTCCTTACGCTTGATAACTTTCTGTTCATCTCGGAGCTCCGCCGCATGTACCCCCAGCTCCGGTGTTAAGTGTTGGATCGCTGCTAGCTCTCCCTCGCACGGTGTTCTGACATGAGTGGGGGGCAACAAATCTTTAATGGTGGCACTGCACTGGCGTCGCGATGAAATGAAGCAAATGTCCGACGTATGGAGGACCTGCATGCCTAGCTCAATACGGGGGCTAGCCAGGCCAAGGCCGCCCCTGTTCAGGGGGAGCTTAGCTTGGGTCCACTGCTGGGTGTTGAGGGTAACATTCAACATGTGTTCCAATACGTGTTTCGCCCTTTGATGGAAGTAATCCAATAATTCTCCCAAGTGGGCCCTGGGAACTGTTCGACACCAATACTGGATCTTACTGTAAGAAACGCCCTGGCGCATCAATATGAACGCAACATGAATGGAAGCATCAAAAACTCAGGTTTCACTTCATTTCTTAATTGGTGCTTTTGGGAGCAGAAGTCTCTTGCACCCTGGCATGGATTTCTTGGTCGATTTTGGATTGCCATGATGTCTACAACATGATGCCGGGGGAATCTTTCCAAGGCCTCAAACACACATTCCAATTCGGCACGCTTGCTCTCCTGGAAAGAATGAAGAAAGTCCGCATCTTGGCTGATCGGCGTCTTTAACATGAGGATATTAGCTCCGATGACCACCTTAACTCCCAGCGCTTGGAAGCGCGAGACATCACCCCGAAAAGCCTCCCCAGCCAACAGATAGAGAGTACATTTGCTTGGGTCCACCTTTAAACCATACTTCTCAGCCAGACGAATTTCCTGGCGAAATTGCTCCCACACATCGAGGGTAGGTCCTCCACTAAATTTATCATCGGCAAAAGCGGGCCTAAATTCGGGTATCGGTCTCGAATTAGCGCGTTGGGCCTCACGGAGCATACGACAACGACTCAAACAGAAAATGGGACGACCCTGCTGACCCCGCTCGCACCACGCTAATTCTCCTCGATAGACCAATCGAGTCGGCTCGCCGTAGCAGTACTGATGCCGGAGAGTGCTCAACCGCATCTTGAAGGAATTGTTCGGGTAACACCGTGTTGAAAGCGTTAGACACATCAATTTGCAACAGAACAACATCTGGCTTGTGACTATTCGCTTTCAACCACTCGCGGGTGGCGTGCAACATCGCCTCAGCTCCGCATGATACCCCAACCGCCAATTGGTGTGGGAGGAGGCGTTCACGCAGGGTGGTTCTATCCATCTGCAAAGTACACTTGAAAACGAGCTTTCTCCACGTAACCCCCATAACAATGGGGCGAGCGTCGGTATTAAGAGGAATCGGACGTCCGAATGAATCATGCTTGCCTGCACCGATCAATTGCCGCCAGCCAACCATGGCCGAAGGTAGGTGGGGCCCCCTCCGTCAGCAAGGAGCTGGGCGAAATCCCGAAGGGTATGAAGAATAGGATCGTCATCTGATTCACCCACCAATGCTTTAAGGAAATCAACACGTAAACCATCGGGGCCAGGACCCACCCCCACAGCGAACGAACGCAGGGCACGAAGGAAGACCGGCAGTTCAATCGAGCCGGGGGGCGGAGGAGGAGCTGGGAATTGGCGGTTGGGGTATCATGCGGAGCTGAGGCGATGTTGCACGCCGCCCGCGAGTGGTTGAAAGCGAATAGTCACAAATCAGATGTTGTTCTGTTGCAAACTGATGTGTCTAACGCTTTCAACACGGTATTACCCGAACAATTCCTTCAAGATGTGATTGAGCACTTTCCGGCATCAACTCGGTTCGCGGAGTACTGCTACGGCGAGCCGACCCGATTGGTCTATCGAGGAGAATTAGCGTGGTGCGAGCGGGGTCAGCAGGGTTGTCCCATGATGGGACCACTTTTCTATTTGAATCGTTGTCGTTCCAATCCCTACCATACAACTACGAGGCAACAGCTACGACAACCTCCAAAGCAACCTCACGATAATTCGAAGCACTCCTCCACAATCGTGCTATTTGGAGACCCCGCCAGCGTTAGCCCCCGTCGCGCACACTCTACAAGATCTCATGTGGAACAAATAGAAAAGTTCTTGTCGATATACGATGGTGGCGATATGGCAACCCTCAAGTCTGGCTTGTAAGGAGGCCACATGTCTGAAGTTGTAGGTGGAGGGGACCGACATCAACAAACAAACAAAAAGTCCAATGTTGCCTAGCCCCCAATACCTTCTTTTTGTCGACCACGAACGCGCTCATTTCCGCTTTTCCAGGGGTGCGCCCAATGGGTAGCCCTGTTAGGCGGCGTCGCAGGCGCCCATTGCCATTGCTCGGGGGTCTCAATATTTAGGGATGGGCGTAGTGCCCCGAATCTAGTTCTTCGAACTCCCCGTGCGAAAACCAAACCTCGCATCCCTCAACTGACACAATGAATCCACAATGTCCTCACTTTCCTTATGACCTCCCCCAATCGATTGGGCTTGAATCCTATCAATTATTTCGCGCACTTGATCGCGATGTCATGTGTCTTCTGCTTACGATCAGCATACCGAGAGGTTGCACTCAATGGGTGGCTTGCACTCTCTCTCTCTCTCTCTCTCAATGCGGAGACCGCGAACGGGGGCACAATCGCAAAATCCAATGCGAGTTTGGGGAATTTTTGCCATGAAGATGCTCGGACTGATGATCAAAACGTCAACTGGTCTAAATTCGGTGCTATTTGGCAAGAGACCTGGCAAGAGACCTGGGGGCTCGAGTTGGGGCGTCGCTCCCGCCTGTGAGGTAAGTATAAATATCGTATTGGAATGCATGGCTAGGATGATTTTCGACCTCCAGCGGGGACTCCATCGAGCTATTAATACCCACCGTATGGCTCTTTCTGGGTGTTTTGCGGCGCCCGATGGCGTGCAGAATTTTCTTGATTATTGCATTGGCTGATTCCGAATATAGATTATAGATTGCTCTCCATAGTCTCCACGCAGGTTTTTCCTTGGCGTAGGATCATTGAGTATTCCCCTAGGTGCGATGCGCCGCTGCCGGCGCCGGCTGAATAGAGGTAGATACGTGGTCGTCTTTTGTATTCAAATCGATTCTCTTGGTGTGGTCTGCGGGACTCTGAGACCCTGGGCGTAATTGGGGATGGCGGTGGGTGTTTTCGACGTGCATGGCTTGGGGTCTCAATGTCGCGTTCTTTCTTCTTCTTTGTCATTTGGAATCGATTTTGATATTGATACTTTTAAGAGCATAAGCCTCTTTATCTCGTTCAATATTTCGGACAGTAGTCTAAAGATAGGAAATTGGCACTTTTGAGAATATAAGCTTCTTGTGCCGGGGAGGTGTCGTGCATTCCCGTAATTCGGGGTGGTGGCGGGTCTTTTCTGATGGGAGAGCATCGGGTCTTCAATTTCTTTGGATTCGTCCATGGTTCCCTTTGTCATTTCTCATGGGAGCAGAAATCTGTCTCTCATTAATCTTCAATTCGAGGAGCCATTCTTCATTTCTACCTGAGGATTGTCTATTTCTGGCGTTATAATATAGGGTGCGAGCGATATCTACGCCCAAAAGCACCAATTTAAAATGGATTAGAGATTGAGGGATATAATTGGCATTTTTGGGAACACAAATTTCTTGTGCTGGAATGGTATTCGAGCAGACGCCTCGGGTACTTCCTAAAAAAACGAAAGGGAGAAGAATCCCAAAGATCTTCATGCTTGGGAGCGTATTAGCTCCCCTCCATTGACAAATACTCGAGATATCTGCTCGAATATCCTTCCGACATAAGAAATTTATATTCTCAAAAATGCCAATTATATTTCTCTTCATTGAGATTTCTGCTCTCATAAAGTCTACTTGGGCGCCTTCTAAAGCCCAAAATCATGATATCTAGGATTTACTATTTGGGAAGGGACTTTGCCCCCAAAGATCTATGGGACACGGTGTTTGCGATTCTCTAGATAAATTCGTTGAATCATGATATCTTATTCTCTTAACCCTAGTGCACCCAACGGGGGTGGTGGCGGGCTTTGATGGGGTCTCGGAGAATTCGAAATTCTTGTTGTTTGCGTTGGCGTGATTCTTTTGTCTCATATTTGTGATTTCTCTTGTCGTCTTGCTTTGGTAGCGTTTCCGAGAGTGATATGGGAAATCTATGAACCTCTCCTAAAAAAGATAGTGGAATAGAGATTGATACGAACGATATCTACGTCCAAATACACTTCTAGGATTATATTGAGAAAAGACTAATTTTGAACGAATTAGAAATCGAGATTTCTATTCGTATCATTTCCTTGCGAATTAGCGCTTTTGGGGGCATAAATTCCTCGCGCAACATACGAGACATTAATATCGTAGCCCGTTTTTACGCATAGATAATTCTATATTCGGTTCCTCCGCAATTTAAGGTTTTCAAGGTTTGTGGATTTGGGCGAATTGGGCGAATTGTTTTGATCAAAGGCTTGGGACTTGCGAGAGTCTCGTATTTCGTGTTCATAGCATAAATCTCTTATGCCGAGATATCTGAATCATTTGCAACATATCTCCCTTAGAATTTGAAGGTAGAATCGAGGCTTCTGTTCGATCCTCCCCGACACAAAGAAATTTACGTTCTCAAAAATGCCAATTTCCTCTCTCTAGATTATTATTCGAAATAGTTTATAAGATAACGAGATTTATATTCTTTAAATTCCAAATAATAAAGAAGAAGATAAAACGCGATATAATAATAATTTCATAAAATTGATAATTTTTGGGAGTGTAATCCTCTTGCATTATCATATCGAATAAATTAATTAATGTCAAAGACGATTATTGATCTTCTATTATTTCGAAGAATTGTAAAATGAGAAGTCTTGTGCGATATTCGATAATTTCTTTAGAAATCATCCCTTTGACAATTTATATTTGAATTTTATATCATAATTTCTTGATTTGGAATTATATTTCAATTTCTGATCATTTCATCTTTCGTTATAATTGGAAGAAGAATCATTAATAAAATGAATGTTGCGCGCATAGTAATTGATATAAAGGTATTGTAAGGCGCATGAAATCGGTATCGAATTTCTTATTAGATTATTTGAATTAGGACGGAAAAACTCTCTGTATAAAGCGATGAATGGATTTCGTGAATGGATTTCGTGGATAAATTCTTGGAAATAGCTATCACTTCTTCTTACAAAAAAATCTCTTTCTCTTGCAACGATAATTATATATTCATCTTGAATGTCGTCATTCCGAGAGATTCATTCAAATTTTCCTCTTTTCTTGAAATGCATTTCTTTCTTTGAATCTTACAAGATGTTTTCCCGGCGCAAGCACCTTCAGATGGTTGAAATCTCTTTTCAATGAATAAGTCATCTCAAATTGGTCCTTTTGAGAGCAGGGGTCTTCCGAATTCGTGCTCTCATTGCAATCCAATATTTTGTTTACTTGGCGTTCTTGGGAGCAGAAATTTCTTTTGAAATTTGGGAATATTAACCTCTTACGCAATCAAGGTCGCAGGAGCAGAAGTCTCTTGTGCGGGCGAACCTGTGGATCATCGGGTAAGAAATTCAAAGGTTCCAATTATGGGGTTACCCCCGTAACACTTGCCACTCGGAAAATACTACTGCGGAGCGTTATATGCATGATTTGCTTGTGTCCTTGATCCATGCATGCCAAGACATGGTGCCCCTAAGGATCCATCGGCTGCAGGCAACAACAACAACAATTACCAAAACCTTCAAATTTAGCGACCCCCAATCGTAAGCACACCGCATCCCGAAAGGCGGGATCGGGCAAGAGAGTGTCCTGTGTCATCCCTGGGTTCTAGTGCAACCACGCATCCGCACCTTTGGTTGCCACGGCGCGTAAACGCGCCCGCCCTGAATAATCCGCTTGGTCTAAAAGCGCCTGTGCCGCTTGCTGGTACACAGGTTCCAAACACTCTGCTTGCCACAATTTCTGGGTTGTATTTGGCAATGAAATCACCGTCGGGCCACAGTGTAATGAGAGATGGTGAATCGTTAGTTGCTCATCAACGCACGGCCCACGTACATGACCCACCGGCAGCAAGCCAGCAATGAGCTCGGAACATTGCCGTCTAGATCACATAAGACAGATCTGAAATGTGAACAACTTGCATGCCTATTTCGATACGTGAAGAAATCAAACCAAACCCCCTCGACAAAGAGGAAGCTTAGCCTGCGTCCATTGCTGGTGAAACAGAGCCGACCCTAACATATTCTCAATCACCCGACGGGGACGATCATGACAATACTCCAATAAAGTCTGTAACTGTCGACGTAGCATAGTACGACACCAATATTGAATCTTATTATAAGAAGCCCCGTGCCGAAGCAAATTGAAAGCCATATGCGTATGAGGTAAGCGCTCCAGAGCATGGAACAGCTTCTCTAACTCTTCTTGTTTGCCTTCCTGGAAGGATTAGAGGAAATCCGTATCATCACTGATGGGCGTTTTGAGCATGAGGACATCCGCGCCCACGACCGCGCGGACTCCCAACGACTAGAATCGCGACACATCCCCCCGGAAGCGCTCACCCGCCAACAAATATAAAGTATACTTACGTGGATCCACATGCAGACCGTACGCGTCGGCCAATTAGAGTTCTTGTCGGAATTGTTCCCAAACGTCATCAATCGACCCCCCACTAAAGCTATCATCCGCGAACGCAGGCGAAAACCCCCGGAGGCGAGCGAGAATTGTTACGCCGGGTCTCTTCAACCAACCGATAGCGTGACAAGCAAAAAAGGGGCGCCATAAGCGGGCATCCCTGTTGACCCCGCGCACATTCCACTGATTCCCCTTGGTAAACCAGACGAGACGGTGTGCCATAGTAATACCCCGCAAACCGAGCCGAAACCGGAGCATGCGTGGCCGCATCTTGCAAGAATTGAGCAGGCAAAAGCGTATTAAACGCGTTGGAGATATCAATTTGTAATAGCACGCAGTCCGGTTGGTGCCGATTACATGCCAACCACTCGCGAGTAGTGTGCAACATTGCTTCCGCCCCACACGCGACACCCACCGCCATCTGATCGGGGAGCAAACGTTCCCTTAACATAGCCTTATCCATTTGCAAGGTACACTTGAATACAAGCTTGCGCCAAGTCAGGCCCATAACGATGGGACGAGCATCTACAATCAAAGCAATCGGACGTCCGAGATTGTCATGTTTACCGACCCCGATTAGTTGCCCACCTGCTAGCCAAGGCCTGAGATAGGTCGGAGCCAATCCATCCCCCAAGAGCTGGGCGAAATCCCTCATCTGCAATATTACTGGATCGTCTTCCGAATCGCTAATTAGAGACTTCAAGAATTCCGCACGCAACCCGTCCGGCCCCGGCCCCACCCCCACAGCGAAAGAACGAAGAACGCGGAGAAAAACATCCACTTCGATGTGTCCTAGGGCGCAACCGGGTGACGACCAGCATCTTCTCGCCCAAGCGGAACGGCTGGGAACTTAGCCAACAGAGCAGCTTTAACCTCCGGAGTGTCTGATGCCAATCCCAACGACGTGAGGCGGTACAAAGCCTGCGATATCCTCCCTAGGCTGACCAGACGTTCAGTCTCTCGCACTTTAGATGCCCACTCCTCTTCAGGAGAACGTGAGTCTCTCCGCAACCCTTGAATCTTACGACCCTCAACGGCTTCGCACCACAAACCAACCCTCTCCCCCGATCGCCAGCGGAGAAGCAAGGTCTTAGTGAAGTGGAGTGCTTGGCCAGGCCTTTGACCTCGCTTGAATTGCCTGAGAGTTCACTTGGGGAACATTAAGAGGGCTAGCCAAGCTTCACGGGCTCACAGGTAAAGGGTCCCACGCATCAACACGATTGCTGGCCAGAACTGCAGCCAGGAGCTTCGCGTATTCGGCTTTAGCCAAAGGGACAAGAGCTTGAGGGATATAGTCTTTGGTTCGCACATGGGTGAGGAAATATCTTCAAGGGATGGCCATGCCTCGTCCTCAGACTGAGACATCATAGCAGAAATTATCCCGCCTTGCATGCCTCGTTGACAATATTTCCAACAGCTAGGGTGCGTACTGCCATGCACTCGAAGGGAAATAGACCGCCCGCAAACCCGACAACACAAGTCAAATTGTTGGCCAAGAAGCAGGTGGACGGCCTTCAAGTTCCCCGCCCAAGTGCATGTCAACATGTGCGCGCATGGCTTGAAAACTACTCCATCCCGGTCGGTTGCCCGAGGTGTGTCGACTACAACCCAAAACCGGACACCCAAAGGACTCAGCAACCCGGTTGACTTGGGACCGACATGGTCCGGCCTCCAATTCCAGAAGCTCCTCTGGCGAGAGATCCTCGCCGAAGAGATGCCTGAGCATGGCGTCGGCATGCTCCGGAGTCGCATCGACTTGCATAGGCACTGCGTCCGGGAAAGTCGGGAAACATAGGTATAGAGTTGTAGACAAATGAGCATTCGCATGGACACCGCCTGATGAGTCAAGACAAAAACACTCAACGCCGACAACAACCGACACTGACACAAAGGACGATGCAAGCGTACCCGCCGAGCTCCAAGGACCATCAAGAAGCCCAGAAGTGAAGTCCAATCACGACACGGCTGAGTTAGGAACATGCGCTAATCGTGACCCCCCAACCCTTGCTCTGCAAGATCCTCTCGAACAACCCCAAGATGCCCATACATATCGCTTTCCAACATTCATACCCAAACCGCAGAAATCGGATCTCGTCATGTTCACAACGACCCCAAGAGAATCGGATCCTCCCTGGGCTCCTACGGCAGAAGCTGCGCAGCTCCGCAAATGGAATAAGTAAAACAACGACGCGGGGGTGCCCACAGCGCGAAGAACGTTCTTGTTGCATGGTAGGACTCTTGTATATACCGACCGATATTGAGGTAATCTGAATCCATCATCTCCAATCCCCGAAATACAAAGACATAGGAAAATGCCGACGAGGCCCACGATAACGGTCTGGGTTGGCAGCCATCTCTCATGCAGGCATTACAGCTGTCCCGGGGCGCGGCGGCCGCTCAGCTGCCGCCCATGGGCCGATTGTCGGAGTCTAATCTGATCTATCCTCATGTGCTTGGAGAGAGTGAAAGGTGAACCTGTCATGATATTAATATTGTAGTGTTCGCAAGCTCACTGTAATAAGGAACGAACGAATTGAGTGAGTGAATACAGTGAGTGAAGTGAACGAAGAGAAAATATTATGTGCGCCCTTATTCGCTTCGCTGGGCGTATTAATAATACTAATAGTGAACAAAAAAACCTTAATGGCCAAAAGATAGGATTATTAAGGAGATTTCAATATTAAATTTACTAAATTATGCGGGCGCGCGAATGAAAAGATTTAATGACGCCCGCATACATTATAATAATACTAATTATATGATCTTGAGAATTAAAGGGAGAAAAAGCCCTCATTATAATAATATTATTCAATTATCCACGGGTGTACTTCTCTGATTTTATATTATTCATGCGGCTCACTCACATCTTTTAATAACCATAAGATTTCAAGAAAATGCCAATAAAAAATTATAGATTATGAAATTTATGAATTTCCAATATTCTAAAGCTTAGAAAGATGAACTTCGTTCTCATCCTATTATTATATTCACGCACTTCGTTCACTTTGTTCACTGCATTTGTAATATAATAATAGTGTTTTCTCTTCGTAGTAATTTAGTACTATTCTAGCGGGCACAATGTGTTCTTATTTTATGCCCGCGTGATAAAAACCCTAATTTTCTAATTGAATTTCATGCGTCTTTACACTTCATTTCATTCTTTATAAATTCAATTGAAAATTGTAAGGTCTTTTAGTATTATTATAGCGGCCATATAATTATCTTGTTGTGGCCGCGAGAATAGTATTTTAGTATTACGGGCCCAAGGGGCCCTTATTTCGTTCGTTCTTTCCGTGCGCATTAAAAAGCCCCTTTAAAGTACTATTTTGGGAGATCTTTTCATGTGGCTTTGCAATGAATCACATGAATGTAACGCCGCACGAATAAGAACCCCGCAAAATAAACCCATTCATTTAGTGCATTTATGCGCATCAATAATCTTTACACGCGCGTACTATAATTCACTAAAAGACCATATAATTTTATATTAAATTGTAAGGAATATAATGACGCACGAATTTAATTAAAAAAATTGGGCTTTTCTACTTTTCCCCTTTAATGCTGTAGGTAAAAGCCCCATTATAATATAAATCTTTTAGAGGGGCTTTGAACACAGCATGAAAGGGCCCTTAATTAATATATTACGGGCGTCATAATGGTCTTTTCGCCCTTATACGCCCGTACTATATTATTAAGGGGGGGAAAAGACTGAGCGAATTTAGTACAGAATGAGCGTGGTTTCCGTGAACAAGATGAAAGGGACCGTGAGGCAAGAGAGCTCATGACATCCTAATAATGGGGGTTACGGCCAAGTGATGCGTCCAGGTGAACCGTGAATCTACTGTCAAGGAACCCGCGAGTCTAGGATTCATTCTATTCACTCACCTTTTGTGAACATTAGAATTATAGTATTATAAGGGGGCCATAATAATAGTACTTTGTGGCCCCCTCACTTGTTACGTTCACGTATTAATAAAGTTTATACGATCGCAGGCTCATTTATAATTTCATTAATACTATTCTCTTCACGATATAATAGTAAAGGTTAACCACTCACACGTCCAGTCCTTTTCCTCGCTTCTTTGCTCACTAAGCTCGCGCGCGATTATAATAAAATATGCGTAAGAAAGGGAGGGTCCCAATTTAATATTATTATTGCGTCCGTGCTTTCATTACGCCACAATAATATTATTATATTGGGGGTTTTGCACGCACTATTCACACGCCAATATAAAAATCTTTTATTAGGCGTATATTTCGTACGTATTATAATTCATATATTCCTTCCTTTCACGCTTACAATATTAATATAATGGTAAGGGACGCACGCATTATATTAATGTTATACGTGGTGAAAGGACTAATCTTATGAGAATAAGCGTGCATTCTTTACCTTATTATTATCGTGGCTTCACGAATAAACTTATTGCCGCGTGTACAGATAATAGAATAATAGTGCGAAGTGTGTGAAAGAGCGAATATATTGAGCGAAAGAACACAACGAAGTTCACACCAGAAAATAAGAAGATAATAATGTAATGACAAGATACGACCATAAGATAGAAAGTTATCTATAGGAAATTGACCACCTATCCAAATAAAAGAAAAAAGTGAAAGAAACCAAAAACACAGATAAAAACCATTAAATCTACTGGACGTCTTAATAATAAAATAGAATGGCATTGAAAGACTTCTCATAAAGTAAAATAGGATGAAGATAGAAATAAATAAGATAATGAATCCTGCATTTTTATTTGGGACAATTTTTAATATAGCATATTAGCATAAGAAATACCATTCAAATATTATATATAAAAGAGTACGTAATCCACATACTTCTAAGACATTATCTGGATATGAGAAAGAAGAGAAGCCGAAATGAATTTGAAGAAGATATAGATAGAGAATTAATATCTTTCCATAGAACTCTTTACTAGTAATGAAAAGAAAAAATACTATTTTATTATTAGTGGAACTCCTTAAAGGATTATTAGAAAATAAAAAATGGAGATTAAAAATATGAAAAAGAAGAAAAGCATAAAGAAGAAATAGAAATAGAAAATGAAAGACAAAGAACCTCTTTAATAATAGATTATAAATATAATATCCTCCGCAAAACCATTCTATTAAAGATAGAAATGGAGATAAAATAATTGGAATTATTGTAATCCCCCATAAATTCATTTGTCCTAAAAATAAAATATAACCCATAAATATTTGGTTTAGTGGCATAATAATTCTCGCTTCAGATACGAGAGCACCGAGGTGGCCCCCGAAAAAAACACCCACAACAAAAAAATACCCACATAAAAAAAACCACGGGTTCCATATCATCATAAGTCAAATGAAATTCATTCGTATTAATTGTTCAAAAATATGATTCATCAAATATTTTATTATTTCAATAAATCATATTCAAATTGGCCCAGTATTAAATTTAAGAATATCAATTTCATAATCCAACCCATAGAATCCAAGATAAGAACCAATATCTATATTCCTTACTATTTATTGTTTTCCAGAACAAAAGATCCATAATCTTATATCAACGAAACGAAATTTGAAAATATAGAATTCCCCGCAATCTCAAAGTTTGAAAATATCATCCTTATTAATCTTCGAAATTTGATATTTTCAAGTGAAGATAAGAATTTCAATATTAATATATTTAAAGCGAATTGGTGAGAAAATGAAAATATTACCACTTCGAGTATCCCACCCTGACAGCTCCTCTCTAAATGCCTGAAACGCAAACCTACGTCCCTATAAAACCGAGGTTTGCTACCTCAAACTCTAAACCCTAAACTTGCCCTAAACAACCTAACTTCTGAAACCTCGGCCACCTTGCTGCGCAACCTCCAGCCAGCTATGCGTGCGGCAAAGAAGGCTAACTCTACGGGAGGGTTGCTTTTGGGGGCATCACGCGGACAACTCCTTGTGAAAGGCCCCTCCAAAACAGGGGGCTAGCCCCTTCAACTTCTTGTTCCACATGACATGACGGCTTAGGGTTTAGGGATACAATTGCCCGCCTGACACTGCTTATTACGTCTGGCCACGTTCCAGCGCAGTTGCCCGCCTGAACCTCCTTAGCCTTAGTCTGCTTATTGCATCCAGTACAATTGCCCACCTGAGCCTCCTTGGCCTGTTTATTGCGTCCGGTACAGTGCCTGAGCCTCCTATCCTTTCTTTCATTCTTTCCCTTCTATCAGAATTCGAGCCAGTATTGCGCCTTCCGCACTGAATCGCTATAAATGAGAACCCAATCCAGAAAGGTTTTCAATAACAAGGAAATCGAGCACGCGCGTAGACGTTAAGCGCTTCTTCGTTTGCAAAGACACCATAAGTTCTTTCAAGCAGCTTTCAACTACTTTCTTCGTTTTTCAACTTGCCGTGGGCGTGCGGTCTTACTACATTTCAAATATCCCAACGGCCGACGAAGCCATATTCCTTGACGCTGGGCAAGGTAGCTTGTTTCGGGGGCTGCAATGAAACCCTTCTGTTCGGCAACCTAGCTGAAGTAGAGCAAGCCAGAGCACAAGCGATCGAGGACGTGTCGGAAAAAGCCGGCCTTATAGGGACCCCCGAAGCCCCCTACGGACAGACAGGGTCACCCTGTGACCCTAGGGAGCCACGTTCGAAGCACAAGACCCACAACGCGTTACCTGTGCCTGTCTGCCTCGACATTCAACCAGTTTCTTTTTTTCACTTGCGCAAAGGCGCCAGCATCTTGGGCCTACTCGCTGGCTGCTGTCTTCCTGCGATCAGGCGGCGGCAACTGCAACTTGCTACTCAACTTGCTAGTTATCCTTCTAAGCTGTGGCTGCTGCGGATGTTTCGACAATGCCACAACATAATTGGGAAGGCAGGCGTATTCGAGTGTCCTGACGATTCCCAGGGAGCACGGCAGAGCGAGATGCTGTGAGCCTGGATGAATTAGTGCATCAACAACTTGCTGCAGAAAGCAATCTCACTGGACCCTTGCAAAAGCCTCGCCAGTCTTTGTGGCTTCCCGTTCTTGCCGTGCTTCCCGCTTCTTCCGTGTTGCCTCCGATGCTTTCTGCTCTGTTTCTTCTCTCACCTCAGCTCTCGCGGCAAAAGCCGTGAGGGTTGCCTTGGCACCTTCATGCTTCTTTCGCTTCTGTGCCCTTGCAGCAACCTCTGCCATCTCCACAGCTTCCTGGGCTTTCGACTTTTCTACATCTCTTGCCGCGGCCGCTTCAGCTCCCCGCACTTTCTGCTTTGCTTCTGCCTTTCTTCTGGACTCCGAAGGTGTTTGTGCCTGCGCTTTCTGAAAGGCTGCCTCTGTTGCTGCGGCCTCTGAGGCTGCTTCCTGCGTTTTCCACTCTTTTTCTTGCTGTGTGGCCTCAGCACCTTCCCTTGCTTTGTGAACCGCATCCTCGCTGCTCGCTGAACCTGCGGCGATCCATTTTTTTAACCCTTCTTGCTTCCGTGTGGCCTCTGAAGCTGCCTGTGCCGGTGCCTTCTGAACTCCTGCTTCTCTGCGACATGTCCCACTTCCGACATGTCCCACTTCCCACGCTTTCCGCCCCTCTTGTGGTCCGGTGTGCTCCGCGACTTCCTCGGCTTTCTGAATAGCAGCTTGTCTTGCGGCGTCTGTTGCTTCCCACGTTTTCTGCTCTTCTTTTCGTGTGACCTGAGAAGATTTCCGTGCCTGTACTTTTGGACTGGTTGCTTCTCGTGCGACCTCTCGCATCTTTGGCTCTTCTGCCTGCGCTTTCTGGTCTTCTTCTTGGCTTGTATCCAAAGCTTTCGGTTCCGCTGACTCTTCACCTGCTCGTCTTGCCGTGGCCTCTGCTGCTTCGAGTGCTTCCTGCTCTTGCTCTTGGCGCCGTGCGGTCTCCACAACTTCACGTGCTTTCAGCGCAGCATCTCTCGCCGTGGCCTCCGTGGCTGCCTGCGCAGTCTGCTTTTCCTTTTGTCGTCTGGCTTCCAGTCCTTCATCCGCCTGCGGTTTCTCAAAAGTTGCCTCTCCTGCTCTGGCCTCATCCGCTTCCCGCGTTTTGCGCATTTCTTCTATATTTTCTTCTCCTGTGGCCTCCGCAACTTCCTGGGATTTCTGAAGCGCAACTTCTCTTGCCGCGTTTGTGGCTGCCAGCGCTTGCTGCTTTTCTTGCTGGCCTGTGGTCTCTGAAGAACCTGCGAGAACCTGCTTCTCTGTCGCTTCCAGCCTTGCGGCCTCGGCTTGCCGCGCTCTCCGCAGTTGTGCTGTTTCTTTTGCCGCGGCCTCGGCGGCCTCTGTGGCCCTCTGCATTTGCTGCTGTGCTGCTGCTCTCGTGGCCTCTGTGGCTTTTTGCACATTCCGGTGTTCTGCTTCTTTCACTGCAGCCCGTATGGCTTCCCACGCCTGCCGCGCTTGTGCCTCTTTTGCTACTGCCTCTGCAGCTTCTTGCGCTTTCTGCCTCGCTTCTTCTCTTGCGGCAACCTTTACAGCCTCTGCGACGCCTTGTCTCCTGCGCTCTTCCCTAACCCTTGCAGCCACACGTGCATTCTGCACAGCCAGCGCGGCTTCTTGCACCTTCGTTGCCCACCGCGCGAAATAACTTAGAAGTGAGGGGCAGGCTTGCTGGTTGGTACTGGAGACAAGATGCTGGAGCGAGGCATTCTGAGGTCCGTACAGCTGCGCTCCCCCGCTTCAACATGTCAGAAACCATCTGGCAAGATGCTGAGCACTTTCCACAACCGAATGTCTGGAAACTGCAAAGGAAGCGAAGCAGTATCCGACAGTGGCCTGCAAATCGGTGCTCAGGGCCTGGCTGGGCATACCCTGAATGCGCTGGTTGCTCACACGAGGACATGTGCTGCTGATGCATTCGGCTTGGGTTTCTGTCATGTCTAGCAACAGCAGCTGGGTGTTCCAGGTCTATGGCTGCCGCCTGAAAACCTTGTAAAGGACCCGTGAGGGTCTCCCCTCCGCCCGCACGCCACGGCGCTGTGACCAACGGCATGACACCTTGACAAGATGGTCTACAGTCTGTCCAATCGTTGGAGACACACGCGCGCACGCACGCGCGCACACACACACAAACAAACAACAACAGACAGCCTGGCCTGCTTGAGCAACATGGGCAACGTCTTGCAGACCAAGTCGAAGATTCTGAGCGCGTTGGCATGGTAGGGTTCTTTAACGGGAGGCTCGGTGGACCGGGAGACCGGCTTCTGAGCAAGAAAACTCTACGGGATTTGAAATGTAAGCCCGGCCACATCGTCGCAGCGGCTGCAGGGGTAGGGGTGACCATGGTGACCAGATGGAATAAAACATCGATGCCCTGGATCAGGCAAAGCGATGGTCAAGCTGCTGCAAGCTATGGTGGCGTCTAGGGAAAGCAATGCGAAAGAACCGTCCTGTGTCCTTGCCCTCCGAGACCGGCGCGGGTGATGAAGATGAGGCTCGCAAAAGGTCCAGAGCATGCCAGCAGTGATTATCCGACCAGGCCGTCTGTGGGGTTGCTTGGGTTCTGGCAATCCTTGGGCTGCTGTCGCCACTGTAATCCCACATCGACGGACATCTTGAACGGGAACGCTCGACTGCTTCCCAATCTTGGCACCTCACTGTCCACAAGTGACTCCCAGCTCTATGTCACAGGTGTGTACGTGGGTGCAACGAAAGGGAGCCAGCGATGTTTTTGTGGCTGTGATCACCGTGCAATCATAACCCCGAAATGCGAGAACCACAAGAACAAGAACGAGAACAAGAACCACCACCACCGCCACCACAACAACTGCAGCAACCACAACCACTATACCACTACCTCCTCCTCCTCCTCCTCCTCCTCCTCCTCCTCCTCCTCCATCTCACCAGCAACAGCCACAGCAACAGCAGCAGCAGCAGCGGCGGCGGCGGCAGCGGCGGCAGCGGCAGCGGCGGCGGCAGCGGCAGCAGCAGCAAATACAACTCGGTCTTATCTTGACCCCAGGATGAATACAGCCCTTTAAGGATCAAAACCTGATTTTCCATATTTACAGCGCCATGAGGTTTTGCCTAGCTTCGGCGCTCGTTCTACGTCAAAATCGTGTGACTACAGGTTTCGGGGCTTTCATTGTACATCCCACCCATCCACCCGGACCCGCCGCTCAGCACCAGAACGCCAACTTTCAACCACCCACATTGCAGGGTTGACAACATCAAGGCGCGTCGCGGCCCTGCCTTGGCTCCAGCTGTGCACGTTGCTGTCGCACCAAGCCCACGGGAGTCTGCCTTATCTCGCGCCCAGGCTCCACAGACTCAGTGCCCGCATGCACAGCCTGGTCGAAAAGCCGCAGGGGAGGCTGACGGGAAGAGGCTGGTAGACCCACCATGCTCTCTACGCGATATGAACAGAAGAATGAGACGCCCCGCAATCTGACATCCAAGGACCTTGAACTGGACAGTCTGTGAGTATAGGGTTGGCGCGGGCCTGGAGCAAGCGGGCGTTGTCGGCACGAAGCAGGACCACCTCTTCCTCTGCAAAAGAGTACCAGCAATGGTGAAGTGAGGGTTGTCTTTGGAGTGACGCGTGCATTGAGCAAGGTCGAAAATAGCCTTGTCTTGGTGTTGCGGAGGGTTGTGGCGTGGTAGATTGGAGGGAGGCGTTGAAAGGCTGAGGATGCTGAAGTGGTGCAAGAGGGGCAGGGTGGAGGGTAGCATGACAATGGATTTACAACTGTCACTGCAGCATCTAGCCGGTCATCTTGACACGCTGCCCAAGCAAAGGACAGCCACACATCCAGAACTGTCGACTCCTCCAGGTGGGCGAGCCGTTGGAGCATGGAAGTGTCCTGGTGCTCTGTGGTATTTGGAATGAACGTCCTGCCATTGGGTTTAGATAGGAAGCATAGAAGATACACCCAAACACTAGACTTTGCCGTTTCCTGTTGCTCGGGCTTGGGGTTTCGGCATTCGGCTGGAGCGCATGCGTGTTGCCAAGCTAAACGCCTTGACATGTTGCCAATTTCTCTTCATTCCGATGCCCGAATGCCATGCCCGGAGGCATAGCAGCCCACCCAATGAAGCACTTTGCAAGAGTCCTTAAGAGGGGAGATAGGGGTTGAGCACAGCACCTCTAGACATTTAGGGATTAGGTTTGAGTGTAAGGATGTTTAGGGTGAAGGCGCAAGGATTGTAGGCCCAGGGGGGGGGGGGGGGTTGAGGGCTCGGGGCGGTGCCTGCATCACTCTTGGAGGAGGTGGGCTTCGCCTCGGCTTGGAAGAGCTTCGTCCAAAAGATAAAGCACAAAGCGAGTGCAACCCCAAAGCCTGACCATTTCTCTCTCTGGGCAACGGAAAGCCTCCTTTCTGTTTCCCTGCTTGTAAAGGTCTTACTTTCCAGGAAACCTGCAACGAACTGAAGCTCTGAACAAGCAGTTGGGGCCACTACGAACTCTTTTCCATGCAGTTCAACCTCTCAGCAGCTATACCCATCTGCTGTGGACGATGGCAAAGCATGTAAAGAAATGATAATGAAACCCTTCACCCTGGTGAAGTGTAGCTCGAGTGGACTTACAGCCAGCTCGCCTCTGCCCTGCCAAACTCAAAAACCTGTAAGGCTACCGGCTGCCACCGCTAGATGGACACCTCAACCCTGAACTCCCCCCCAAACCCTGAGTCCGGATCCTCCATGCAAAGCGCAAAGCACTACACCCTAAATGCCAACAACCCACACGACTTCGAGCAGAACCCCCCAAATGAAGCCATCTGTCGGGTCAGGCGGCGCCCGAGGTGGCGAAGGCGATGCCACACGACGCGGAGGTGGAGGAGGTGGTTGACCCCCAGTCTGAATGGATTTAGGGCTTGGGATTTTTGGGGTTTGAGCGTTTTCGGGCTTGGGGCTTCAGAGATTTATGCCCGAACCCTTTTCATAAGGTCTCCTCAATCCTTTTTTGAACCCAGACTCAGAGTATCAGCTGGGACTACCAAGCCGCGCCTTTGCACAACCCAGCAGCAAACAAAGACCCTAAACGCTGGAAAGGTCTGGCGAATTCTATGCTTAGAACGACTCATGAACCTCCAAGTACAACCGCCTCCGTCCGGTAGATGAAGCCGCCGCCAACGCGCGCAACCACCTCTTGTGCTCTCGCCGCTGCTGGGGTGGATTTGAGGATCCTTGTGACCTTTTGAAAAACAGCTTCGGGTGTCGTTGAACGTCTGCGCCTAAACCTATCTTTTTGAAACTGTGCCATGCAACCCAAATCCTTGAAGCTCTAAATAAGCGCAACCCAACCCCGCCGTTTTAGGCGACGGGCAGCCCCGGCCGCTGACGGACCTGGCTTAGGGTCGATAAAATATGGGGGTGTGGGGCCTAGCATGTAACGCGGAAGGTGTTTTGTAGGGTTTGGATTAGGGTTTGGAGCTTACAGAGATTTGCGGTTCAGGGTTTGGCGATGTTGGGGCGGAGGGGGGTCGCGGAGCACAAAGAGTGCTTTGGGGCTTGGGGATGTAGGGTTTAGGTGAAGCTCTGCATGGGACTGCCGCTGCCACGTCGCGGTTCAGGTGCCTGATGTTAAGTAAACTTGCCCTGCAAACCCCAAAACCTTTTTAGGCCTGAGCTGCGAAAAGCAAGCGCTGCAACGGATAAGAGACCCTAAGCCCTAAACCCGTTTTGCTAGCCCCCAGGAACAAGCCTCCAGCGCTGGAAAGGTGGGTTTTGGAGGCGCATGGTAGGAGAAACTGGGGTTGTCAGTGGGGTTGCTGTTAGATAGAACTGGTTTCGGTCCTCGATGGGAGTTTAGTACCATACGTATAACCCACAAATTCTCCAAGTAGCGTTGAGAGCTCAGGGCACCATGGAATCAACATCGCTCGTGGCAAGGCGTGCCTAAACTGAGGTTCGGAAAAAAAGCAACCAAACATTGGGAGGCTTCTGTGTCCCAAGTGCAGCGGGGTGCAGTACGCCTTCGACATAAAGTTAAAGGTGGCCATTGAGGAAGCAACCCCAAACTCTAAGAGGCAATAGTTGGGGTGGTGGCCTGTGCTTCGCAAAGCCCTACATCTAAAGAAAGGCTCACTCCCTGTGGGCTTCTCGGGCCTAGGGATTTGTTGTGGACTAGTCATCCTTCAGACCTCTCCCCCTTTGACGTGGCAGGCCTAGACCGCGGCCGCGGAGTTTGGATCATCTTCTGAAGGGGGCCTCTGGCTTCATAATTCAAGGTTTAGGGGGGGACTTTCAGGGGGTTTGGAGTTTAGGGTCTAATCGCTCACGCTCGGACAAGTCAGGCGATCCAAGACAGTCTCCAGGCATGGTTCTGCCCAATAAGCCATCTACTGTACTCTTCAGGGTAACCTTCAACTCTTCAGTACTGGCAGCACCGAACAGCACCCTATACAACCCAAGGGCCCATACATCAGAACCCTTTAGAGAGGGTAAGGTTAGAATCTAAACCCTGAAGCCCAGGTACTAGGAGAGGCTTCCTGTGAACAGTCATGTTCAGCTTGGAGGCTTGGAGGCTTGGAGGTTCATGGTTTTTTTTTGCCACCAAGCAGACCCCGCCACGCTGCAGAGATTGACAAGGTTCAGCAACTCCACAAGGCTCACGCAGTGCCCCACAGATCCTTTCAGTAGCAGGTCATGTGTATCTATAAACGTGACTCTTTAGCCGCGGGTTGAGGAGTTAGACCTGAAATCGGAGGCAGCATCTCCTCAGATCTTTCAGGCCCAAAACTCCTGAAATCCCAAGCCGCTCAAGCCCCTCTACGCACCGAAGGCTCCCGAAACGCAACCCTCGAGAAAGGCACTGAAAGACCCCCCCTCCTCAAAGAAAACGTCCGTTTAAAACCACACAAAACTCCTTAGAGCTGGAGCGGCCTCGGCTCAGCGGCTTAGCCGGCTGGGCCGTGCACCTGGCGAAGCACGTGGGGACAACTTTCGGGCCTAGCCGAAGGCTGCATGGAGTTGAAGGTTCTGGACTTCAAGTTTGCACGGGTTTGGAGGTGCTCTTTGAGTTTAATGCGTTCTGGGGCTTGAGGGTTGAAAGGTTCAGGAATCCGAATATCTGGAGGCATGTGCCCCTGCCAACAGTTGCATCATTTGCAGCTTGCACAACCTGCAGCTGGACCGCCAGGTAAAGACTCCAAGCAAACGACAGGTCTGGATGTTTCGACGATGCAGAAACAGCTGCTAGGGTACCATGGGTACCTCTAACCCGCCTAACCCGGGTGCAAGTGCTGGCCTCCGCCGTCCGGCTTGGATGGCTTGGACTGCATCCCCAATGAACGCATTGAGATGCCACAATGTTGACACAATTGACCCACTACAATGAACTTCTACTGCATCGTTCTGGATCACTCTTCTTGTTCCTGGTGCGTGAGGGTACGTTGCGGGTGGGCTTGCCTCTCATGTGATGCGTCCCAACTCGAAGCATGATTTACAAAACAGACTGTCCTGGACAGGACTGGTACCAAGATGCAGCTGCTTCCTTTAAGGACCAGCTTTGAGTCCAAACAGCAAAGGCGACTAGAAAACAACAAGCGCGAGCATAAAATTGGGGGTGGGGGGGGGGGGGGGGGGGGGGGGTTCTTGCAGTCATGTGGTTTGTTCGGGTTAGTAGAGATGTTATAGATCGATGATGAGTCCCCCGAAGATATAAGACCGTCCGAGTCTCGGGATGTGGGGGTCGTCTTAAGAAGAGTTTCAAAGTTCTCTCGGAGATCTTCATATTGGGATGTTGGGAAGGATTTTGTTTCTCAGAAGAGATGAGCAGAGATAATCAGAGAATGAAGTGTCGAATTGGACAAGCCCAATCGGGGAAAATCTTGCACTCGCGCGACACCCTTTCTCAACAAAGAGACGCGGCCCTATCCACAAGCTATGGCAACCAGCACTATACGACCTCGGACATGCGTTTCATGTCAAGCGCTTGGCGACGACAAAGTCAGGTCACATTATTGGTCGCTCACTCTCATATGGCACCTGCGGCCGGATTCGTCGTGACTCAATCACTCCTTTTCAAGGTCGCAGTCGATGTTGGGCATCTGAGTCAGCTGGCGTTGAATCTGGTGCAGCAGCTACGCGAACGTCAAAGTCAAGCCTTCTTGTTAACTCTAGAGAAGCCGGAACAAAATAAGCCATATATCTCCCCAAAAACACCCATTAACTCCAGGCAGAGGCTCCTAAAACACCCTGAAACCCGAAGGCCCAGTTCAACCCTTCATCTCGGGATCAAAGTTTCCCGACATCTGAGTGACAGCCTCTTCACCTGGGGCGCTTTCCGAAAGGTGCAGTCTGTCGGGAAAACCCTATGCTAACATCCCGGAGCTTCTCAGAAAAGCCTATTGCCCAGCATCCTCGGACCTACTTTGGCCCACTGCTCCGCGCGGCCTTATCTTCGGCCCAACTTCGAAAAGCCAAATTTAGCCAACTTCAGCTCGGGAACAGCCCCCTTGTACGTCCTGCGCCACCCCAGGCAACAAAGCACAAAGCCCAAACTTCCAAGCTTACCACCAAATCTAGCACTAGAAATCCAGCACTCTCGGACTTCTGCTCGGCCGATCCCAGGATCAGGCAGGGCAACCAGCTCCCCTGGTTGCCTAGCTCAGAAAAGCTCTGGATGTACCGAGTGCTGCAAGTTCTCAACACAGCAACACAGGAACCCAGACAAACTAGAAGCACAAGTAACCCACTTCAAGGCCGGGGCCTACTTAGCCTACGTGCAGTGCAGGGCTCTAACAACGACCGTCCGTTACTTTGCAGCTGCAGACAAATCATGACAGATCCGTTGCGAACTTCGCGGCGAAACACCATGTACTCAAGTGGAACAGATTCTGGGTCACCCAAACAACTTATTATTTTTCAACGCCCCGAACCATCTGCTGGATCCTCGCAACTCAACCAGAGCCGCCGGAGCCTGTCACACCTGAGCCGGCGCGCAAGAGGCTCCAGAAGCACCGAAACTATGTGTAGAAACAGGATTGCGTTCTGCGTGCAAGTGCCCCTTGCTGCCCTAAAGGCAGCAGGATCCGCACAGCGGTCAGCATTGACAGAAAGGAGTTGTCATGATATGTAGTGATGCTTGAGACGTTGCGAGTGATGCGCGGGAACTTCCACTTAAGAACTCCAGAGTATCTCGCTTTCTGTCTGAGACTGAGCGCCAGTTCATTTCGACTTGGCCATTGTCAAAGTGAAACTAAAGTCGATCGTCCATGCCCTTTTTCTCCGGCCCTGACCGAGTTGGACTTTGGCTCCTCACCAGAACTCGGCTCGGGCTGCGGTGTGGGCACCAGGTCACTGGGAGATCCTTGAGGCATCTGAGGCGCAAGCGCCGCAGAAGTTGCCGGAGACGGGGAGCTCGAGTGCCTCGAGATAGTTACAGCAGTTGCGCTCGGGGGCGGCGCGTCCGGGATCACCGTGCCGGGGGTCATGGTTGCCGGGGTCGCAGCAGTCGCTGGAGCCACTGGCGGAGAGCCCGACACTGTTGCGGCGGTTGCCGGGGTTACGGGGACCGGCATTGAGCTCGGGGCCGGCGCCGCGGGGATAATTGGGGATGGTGCTGTGGCCACAGCCGTCGAGTCGACGCCAGAACACTCACGCTTGTAGAGAACAATGAATGCAGGGTACACCAAGTCCGCATTGAAGACAATAAATTCCCGGTAGGTGTTTCGGCATTTCTCACGATCTCCAAGAACTGAGTGGTACCACCCAGGCTTTTTGCTCATGAAGCCACATGACTTTTCCAGTTTCGCCGGGTTAGGCGAGACTTCGTCTGTGTACAGGATGGAACCCAGGGTCGCACGACACACAAGCATCACCCGGACACCATCAGCATCGGCCTGGGTGTACTCGTCGCTCTTACTGCAGCACTCGGCAAGATAGACGCCACGGCCATACAGTGTACCAGCTGCAGAGCCGGCCAGGTCAATGTTGAAGTCCTCTGTAGTGATGCCCTCAGCACCTGCGAAGCTGGTACCATGAAACAACCAGGCCTCATTAACCTCCTGGACCAATGGCTGCAGCAAGTCCGCTTGCCTCACCTGTTCACTGTCGGGCCATGCATCTGTGATGGGCCGGCGCACCGATGCTGGCCATGGGCGCAGCTTCCGCAGCCAACTCTTCCGGACCTTCTCACGGAAAAGCAGGTAGCTCTCCCACACGGCCCGGTTCATCACCTTCTTTACCGCAAGCACCCTCATCTTCTCTGGGAGTTTGGCTCCACGCCGGTCTCGAGTGTATGTGCTCTTGAACGACAAGTCAAAAAGCTCTTGGAATGCGTCCACAGCCACATCATCCTTCATCTGCTCACGGGCGATGTCCCGGGCACCACCACGCTCCAGGATGGCGTGGATATCCCAGTCCTGGAAGACTCATGGTGGCTCTCGTGCCAATATCTGCTACTGTGTAGTCACATACTGCAGAAACATTGGAGATTATTCGTTGTTTATGATGCCCGGCCTTTGGAACCTTTTTGAGCAACTTCACCTCCTCAGCCCTTTGGACATACTTCTCGTGCTCCTGGAGGTCGAAGCGACGGCAGAACTGGAGCCGGGTCGTCAAGTCCTCCTCGTGATGGTGTCCAAGCCAGAGGTGTGCCAACGCAATCTTGCCACCTTGGTCACAGACAAGGTCCGAAGGCTGCAAGCCTACAACCTGCAGGTATAAGATCGGTATAAGTAGCGGCTTCCGGAAAGGCCGAGCCACCGTCCACCCAGACAGCTTCCTGCAGCTTCAGTCCATAGGTGCGAGCTAGGTCAATCAGGGCCAGAAGCCTCTCGGCGCGCTTGAGAAGAGCATTGTCGTCCACCTCCACGTTTCGGAGCCGAGTTGGCGAGTCACCAGTTCCAGCGCCTTTACGCCGCATTTCGAAGCCTTTAATGCCCCACCATCGGTGCGAAAGACTTGCTTGCAACAGCTCCTGGCGCTGCTGGCCTTGTGGAGGAGTTGGCGCCGCAAGGATCATGTCGGCGACCTCCATCACACCATCAGCACGCATGCCTTCAATCTCACCCACAGTGTGGACGTCCATAGTTCTCCAGAGCTTGGCCACGCCACTGCCGAGGTAAATGCCTCAGCCGCCCTAAAATGAACTGACTAGACAAAGTATCCCGCAAATGCGTGATGCCCTCATACCCCCCCTTACTGTTTTCATAATGTAAACTTCAAGGTCTCACATAATCTGCTGTATATGAAGTAAAGTACAAAGTAGACTATACACACATATATGTATATAGATATGTCTCATATATTGTAATAATATGTAATAACAGCATATGCAATAGAGAAAACAATACACAAGACAAAATAGTATGCAAGATATAGTCATACATGTATATACGGTATAATATAGACATGTTATACATCATGTAATGAAATATAAAAGAAAACTCAACATGAAAAACATAATACTACAAAAACATAAAAACACAAAATATGAAGTAACTTTTGCATATTCTAAACTCTCAACATAATTTTCACTTTTTATATATTATATAATATTATTATATAGTCTATAATCATTCTTCGCCTGCTTGCAAGGCACCTTGGGCAGCTTGCTCGCCCAAGGCTCTCCCGGCTGCGGCCATCCGAACCTCCACATTTCCAGATTCTGAGTCTAGACGAGGGTTTAGGTTTTTTCTTTTTGCCACCCGCCTAGCTGACTCAAAGAGACACACTGCAGGGAATCCACACGTTACTGCTTTGTAGAAACTGCGAGTCCTTGTCTAGGGTGTATAGGGTTTAGGGGCTACAGGTTTGGAGAATTTAGATGTGTTGCGGAACTGGTGGAAGTTGAGCTTACATGGCTGTGGGATGTGGGGAATCTGAAGGATGTTCTGGGCTCAGAGGCGGGTCAACATCTGGTGTCCTTGTCAAGCAGGTCATCTAGCTCGAAAGGGTCCACGTCGCCATCGTCCTTTGCCTCAAGTCGAAAAGCCTTTTGGGCTCTAAAAAAGCTCTCACAACCCTCATACTTCCATAGACCTCAATCAACGAGATTCTGTCTGAAAGCCGAAGATGAAAGCAGTTGGGCCATGATGCCAACACACTGTGAAGCCTCCGCTCGATCAGGATGTAGTGCAATAGGTGTTCCAACCTGTGCTTGGATGCGCGCTGGACGCCCGTGCTGCGTTTTCTTGCTTTACTTGCTCTTCTTCCGCTTTTCGTGGGGTTCCCATCAGCCGCCATTGCCACCTGCCCAGCTAGGGCGGGCCAGAGGGGGGCGGGGGGTGTAGCAAGAAGAAATACCGCCTCAAAAAGACTGCTTGGAAAACTTATGAGATGGCGTGCTGGAAGGAGATCGGTGCTCTGCTGAAGTAGGCGAGTGACAGCGTGGCGCAGATCGAGTCTGCATGAACGGGGTCATCGTCACCCCCAACCCCCACCCCACGCAACAACAGCACGCGCCGCAAGAACTGATACTAGTTCTCCATGGCACATTCAACACTGCTGGGCTCGAAGGAGGTACTTGCAGGATGTCATTAGTTTTCTAGTTTTCGACATACTTATCGTGGCAACATCAAGCCGGTTCGTGTGGGTCGGCAGTTACATGTACAGAGCACACAACAGAGCATGTGGCGTCCAACAGTATCCAGAAGACCTTTGCTTAACACTTCTCACGCATGAAGCATTCCAACAGCATATCTTATCACACTAAAATCTCGATCGGCCGTGCGACTATAATACTTGGTCGGCTTCCGCTAGCAAATTTTAGGCCTTGGACACTGCAATCCTGAAGCCCTGAATCCCCCATCCATCCGGTTCTAGCAGCTTTTGCCGCTCTGCCAGCGTCAGTGCAGAGTGGCCGTCCTGACAAGCCTCTTCCAAGGCGCTGATATTGCTGTCCTGGGTTCTCAAAGGATGCTTGAACGGAGTTTTCATTTCTTAGTATTTTCCCCTGTTGGGGGTTGTTTCTGACTCATTCCTCTAGGCCGTCTTAATTTTTGGAGAGCTTTGCGCTTGTCTGTCTTGCAGTCCAAGTGTCCGACAGCAGCTTTCTTTCAGCTGGGCTCGAAAGGATAGACATGCTGTATTCTAGCCCTTGCTGCCTGTTGGCGCACTCGGTGGCTTCATGTCGACCTTGGTGGTGCGTGGGAACGAGGCGGCCACACAAGCCGCACGCCACAAACGTAGTTTCGTCTGTCACGATCATGTCTCCATGCTTGTCCTGGATCCGGAAGCTTCGCTCAGACCTTTTCAGGTGGACGTGCCTGTGCGCATCACACATATACTCCCACTCTGCTTGCGGGAGTACAAGGGCCCGCTCCAAGGGCTGCAGCGACATGTCCAAATGACCTTCACTTGTGACTGGGTCGGCCCACCTTGCCCAGCCTTCGGCGCCAAACAGCCTGTGCAAGCTGCCCTTCGCAAAGAACCGGCACTGCGCCTGCAATCCTTGCAGGCGCCGTCGCAAGAACCCTGGGACTGACTCGTGGGTGCCATCGGGAAAAAGGACGGCCTGGCACTGGGCGATCTGTGAGTCGTAGTACTGGGCAAGCAATCTCTTGGGGTTCTTCCCACCCTTCTGCTTCTCTTTACGCGCCAACTCCGCCAGCATGCGCAGCCCACAAAGTAAGTCGCGGGTGGCGTTTAAACGCAGGAGGTGTGCTCTACATCGAAGCCTGCTGCCAGCAGCAAGCTTAACAACAGGCAGCCGCTTGAATTGAGATTCATGTGGCCTGGTGCAGAGGTAGACCAGGAAGAGCCCAAGGGAAAGCAACGACGCAAGGAAGAATGCCACAAATTGCCACCACTCCCACCACATGTGGCACTGCTGCTGCTGCTCGCAGCTCAGGGAGAAGGCCCACTCTGCCCTCCGGCTTTTGTCTCTGGACTTCTCTCCTGGCACTCTTGAATATCACATGACACCATGTCGCCCAAAGCCCCTGAATGCTTCAAGCCAATATCCCGAAATCTACCGGCACGCCCAAAAAGACTGAACAACACTAGCCCGACACGACCCTTGCACTCAGGATCAGAATCCGCGAGCCTGTGACAAGAATGGACAACAAATGACAACATCGTGCCCCATGGACTCCTTGCCATGGGCTGGTCGTCTGCAATAGACCTGCAGCCGAATCCACCACAATGATGCCTTCGGATGTGCGTCACCAGGAGAATGATTGAGTGCATGTCAGTCCCTTCCATGTATTAGTTGGGTTGGTACTCCGGCTTCACTAAGCTTTGTGTAGGCTTTGGCTAAGTATCTTCAGCTAATTGCAAGGGTTGTTCCTTCTTTGAAGACAGGTCACCAGCTTGGCCAGCTTCAGCGTCAGTGGCTCCGCCTCAGGCTTCAGGAGCTTGCCTCTCTCTTGTGATGCATGCAGCTTGTGAGTTGAGGACCGTGGAACTGCAAAGACAATTTTTCCCGCCGTGCCTTCAGCCAGATTGCAAGCCCAAACCGTGTTTTTCCTCGGACCATTGCAGTAGCAGCTGGAGTGAACTCCACGCGACTGACCGCCACGGTGGTGATCCGGGAGCCGTGCTAGCTCAGCTGTCGAGAGCTGTTGGTTCAGGAGGAGCAGCGATGGCACGCAGGCCTCAACTGGCCTTGCCATGTCCGGGCCTGCAGCTGCCAGCTCACACCTCACCTCCTGCAAGAAAGCCCACACATAGAGCTCGAGCATCTGTTCATTGGCCGTCAGGTCGGCAGACGTGCTTGCGGCTGCTTGCACTTGCTTCAGGCATGAGATCAGATGCTCCACTTTGGCAGCACGCGGCAACGAGGCCACAACTGCAAAGGTCAAGGCCCTACGGTGGCGATGACAAGACTCAAGGTCAGCAAGGCCCTCTACTCCGTAGATCTCCAAGGGCAAATCCCAGTCTGCTTGATGCTCCACGAGCAAGTCCACATAGCCAACCAGCCACGGAAACCTTCCACAACTAGAAGGTGCATCTGCTGGCCCTATTTCCAACATCTTGTGCACTGCGATCATGCGCCGTCCTGGGGCCCCATGATCTTCACACAGCTTCAAGGCCAGCTTCTGCACTGCGCGAGCATTGCCAGAGGCAGACAAACAGCAACTGGACGGGGCGTGGGCTGTGCAGGGCACAGTAAAGTGGCCTTCGTCGGGGGAATCCTGAGGTCCTAGGGCTACGCCTTCCTCTTCGGAGACTTGAGACAAATCGACAATAGCGCCCAATCGTCTCTGTGCACGGGTCCTGGCAGCCTCGTTCTCTGAAATGAGAAGCACCCGGCTTCTAGAAGGCTGTAAATGCCGACGCAGTGTGGTCTGGTTGAGCAAGTCCGAGGGCAGAACCATCTCCAACTCAGACTTGGCTTTGGCAGCTTGGACTTGAAATGGATAATCGAAAACCACAAGCAACAGGTTCTGCGAGTTACTGAGCATCTCGCAAAGGCTCTCCTCCTTTTCTGGCTCGAAATGGCCGTATTTCTGCATGTTCCAGATGGCTGTGGGGATCCCAAAGTCCTGTCTCAACATGTCCACCCAGTGCTTGCACACGGCCATGTCTGCACCAGGCGAGACGATGACGATTGCTGAAACGGCTGCGTCTGCATAGCCAGTAGGAATCTTGAAGGATGGAATGCACTTGAAAACATGCTTTCGCTTCTGAACGTGGGTCCCATATGTCCCGCCGATCTCCCAAGCCATGCTCGCTGGGGCCTTCTTCCAGGCGTGTGCGGATGGGGTTTGTACGCCTAGAGTGGCATGGAGCGAAAGCTCTGAGAAGTCGGGTGTGTCCTCGCGCCAGCCGAGCTGGATCTGCACAAAGTCGCTGCCCAGGCTTGGTAGGTTGGGAAGGTTTGTGAAGAAGCCTGGCGGCGCCGGGTTGCTGAACTCGTCACGCAGATCCACGAAACTCACACACGGGGATCTTGTTGAAGTCTCCTTGGGCTCCCACTGCACAATAACCTTCCGACCGCGGGGCTGCCCATCACCGAGAGGGAGGCGTGTACTGTTCTTGACGTGGAAGCGGACTACGCAGCGCTCTCCAGCAGCCACTGATGGCAAAGCATCAATGCCCCTCAGGTTGACAACGGGAAAGTGTGCATCGAACGCCTGTGATGACTGGTCTCCGAAGCTGTGAAAATCACGGACGAAGTTCTCCTCCATGTCTTGATGCCCCCACTGCGCACAGTTTAAGAAGACTCGGTCAGTGATGGAGATGGGTTCGAAGTCCTCTCCATACTCATCCAGATCCGGGTACTTGATGAAACAATGCAATATCTGATCCGTGACGGAATGATGGGCCCCTCCTGTCATCTTCAAGTTAGGGCCTAGAAATACTCGTGGGCCATGTGGCGCTCGCTCTGTCCACTTCGCTCCCGGTCGGAGGTAGATCTCAGCCCTTTGATGGATGGTCGGTGTTGACATACTACCCTTCATTGGATTCTGCACGGCGAACTGGCTGCAAGCAATCATTTCACCAAACTCGAATAAGCCATCATGGTCTTGCGGTGTGTCTGGATGCTCAATCAACTGGAAAGAGTTGCATACCATGTGGTACCTGGGATTCTTTAGAGAGACCAGAACAAACGACTAGAAATGGCATGCTAAACTGTTAAACTCGCGGCAACCACAGAGCCCTCCACATCTTTGCAACATAGACCCAGACAGAGTGGAAGCCTTGAAAAGGAATTCCTCTGAACCTCGGCGCTCTAAATAGGACCTGGCACCGGCGCACATACTCGATGCCTCCCACTTGAATGCCGTAGAGACCCTGACTCCCAGCTTTGCCTCCAAGACCACCACGGCCTCATTGCGTGGCTCACATCTCCATCGCGAGGGACTGTGCAATGACCGCCCTAAACCTTACCGTTAAAGCTCACAAGCCTCACGGCCAGGACCGCTGGAGCGACTTCACACTCACTATGCCTATAAATCTTATTGTATGAGATATATTTTGTCTTCTGTAAAAAATATATATATATATATAGATATAAATCTATATATAATATATATATGTGAAATAAATAAATACATATATATATATATATGTATGTGCTATATTTGAATATATTACATCATTACATTACGTTGTATATATCCTACATTATATTATATTAATATTATCTTATATTGAATTTGAAGGCCAAGTCCGAAGACCCCCGAATCCTCACGGCTAACTCCACATTGGCCGAGCTTCCACTAAGACCAGGGCTGCCAGATGGCCCATCACTGCCACCTCCACAACATGTGTGATGCAATAGGACCGAGTAGGAAAAGGACAACCCTCACGAGGAGAGAAGGACAGCCCTCACCAGGACTTTCAAGATTCTGGGTTCTCGACAGTCTCCACCGATAGTTAGTATCCGCTGTTTCTCGTCCTGTTCGCTAGTGATCGTCGTGGGAGGAGGAGGAGCAGCAGCAGCAGGAGGAGTACCAGTCGCATGTACTCCCGTGAACAAGTTCACCTCCTTGAGGCGCCTGGTTGATGATGGTGCGTCGTGAAGGTTTCACCATCCTGGAGTAAGCGACAACAAAAATAGATACCCCAAACTTTACCCTAAATCCTCAACCCTAAACCACAGCCATTGACCCCAAAAACCGACTTTGAAGGTCGAAGCATTGGACAGACGGTTTTCCAGACGGTTGTACGTAGTGCAGGGTTCCACTGCGGGAGCTTCAATGACCACTATCCTTGGACTTCGAGGGTCCGTGAGGTGTCTGGTAACCAAAGGCAGCGGATTGAAGACTGAATGCAACAATTACAATCGATAATCCTACACAGGAGTATCTTGCACCAACAGGGCTGAACCATAGCCCTAAAGAACACACCTCAGGCCAGCATTACGCACGTGAGAAGCGACCGGGATTTGGTCTGCAATCAGAAGCTCGGGTTGAATTGCCGGGCCGCTTTTTGATATGACTCCGTCCAAGAATACGACGCACCGCCCCGGCCCCCGCGACCTCCAGCACCTTGGCTACGATGTTTGTTTTGAAGTGGGTGCTCAATGTCTGAGAGATCCAGTCCTACTCTCGGAACATCCCTATTGCATTCTCTACATTCATCTCATACCCAGGCAAGGACAATAGAACCTAACCAAGTGACCGCCTGAGCCACCATGGCCACCATCGCCTCCACGGCCACCGTTGACCAGGGTTGCAAGTTCGGCTGGCTCCAACTCCAGCGGCATCATCATCAGCAGGTAAGCATCTTCCTCCGCAGTAGCAACCGCAATCGTTCCGCCGTCTCCGCCCCGCCCGCCATCACCTCCCGGTCCGCCATCGCCACCATCTCCACCGCAGCCACCATTCCCACCAGGGCTGTAGCGGGTTGCATCGCTGCCATCGCGGCCTGGGGCACCAGAACCACCATCTCCGCCCCTCCCACCCTGACCGCCTGAGCCGCCAACAGCTGCAACACCGATCGAGTCAACGTCCGCATACGCGAAACGCTGGCCATTGACGGTGAAACCTGTTGCATCCCCATGAAGCACGATGGCGACTGTTCCGGCATGTTGCCCTGGCTGCCCATCACTACCTCGACCACCTGCACCTGCGGGATAACCGCCTTGCCGACCTGAAGTTCCATGGGTTCCGGCCGCACCAGACGCTGAGTACAGCAGCACTTTCGGGGATGGGAATGACTGGGTGCATCCTCTGGAGGTGATAGCAGGTCGATGTGAACAAGGTGCTGGCTCTGCGTACGCACCTTGCCTTAGGAAGCAACGCTATCAAAGGCTCCCCTAAACCAGCAACAAACACCGCATTTAAACAAACGTGCTTCCAAGGGTACAGTAAAGGCTGACGAGGCAATAGGTCCGTGGTCGAAGCCATGGCTCAGGCAGAACTCCGAGCGACGTGTGGTGCACAGAAAGGCTGTGAGATTCTCCACAGCTGCAGCAACAGCCTGTGATACCGGTAGCCTCTGCATTGGTTGACATCACATCTGCCAGCATGTGAGGGAAAGCACCTATAGAATGGCTGGCAGGGTATGCGGCGGGGGTGGGGGGGGTGGAGTCGGGTACGTGCAAATCATGGCCTGATTCCACACTTCTGGATTTATGAAAACAAAGATCCTACTAGTAGCCGAGTTTGAACTCCAGCACCCCCTTTGCATAGAGACCTTGCTGGTTCAGATCAGGCAAAGACTACACTGCATGAGACAGGCGTAGGTCTGAGTTGTCTTGCTTCGCTGTTCGATGGAATCTGAAAGCCTTCTTCTGCTTCCTTTAAGGACCATCGCTTTTGAGTCCAAAAAACAGCAAACAGAATCTGAAAAAAAGACACGCAAGAGCAACTCGGAGCCTCTCAAACTGGGTTGGGCATACTGCAACTTCCGATAGCCTAAGCCCAAATGTAGCGAGCGATCTGCCAGGACTGTTTCGCCATGGCACTTTTGGGGTTGGGTAGGGTGCGTCTTCACAAAACTTTGAACCAAAAACAAGAACCACTGCCCACTGCGCACATGCACGCACACGCGCACGCACACACGCACACACGCACACACAGACACACAGAGACACGCACTTACTTACACTTGCACTTGCACTTACATATGTGAATGGGGATATCGTTTGCTGGCGCACAACTTGCTTTTCATCTGGGCCCACAATGAGATTGTGCTTTCCAGATGAGGTGGCTTCCAAGCAACGTAGGCCTGGACGGACCTAGCACTTGCAGCTGCACGGCTCATCCTTGGGCATGGGACAAGCGCTGAGAGCCACCAGTCACCCGAATCCTGAAACTTCCCTTTGCTTTTTCAAGTCTATTTTGGGGAGGGCTATCTCGCTCTGTGCAGCGCCCTGCAGATCTGGTGCCCTCAGTGTGCAGAGAAAGTCAGGCCAGACGGCATTGGAGCAGTATTCCAAAGTTTCAGAGCAATACTGCGGGAAGACAAGCCTGCCGTACTGGCACTCCTATTTTTAAAGTCTGCAACAACTAAATGCCGCGCTTTGGCGCCAAAGGAAGATCTAGGGAGCCTGGATCAAGCCCCCAATCTGGCACTTTCTGACGAGATTTCAGCAACCACAACATCATCAAAACAGCGACCGGGTTGTCCATCGGCACGCTCATCAATGAAGCGACGAGTGTGGCGAAGCCACTCGGAAAGCTTCGCCGCCACCTCATTGCTCAGCAAAAACTCAGCTGAGTCACCGAAGGAGCCGCCTCCAAGGGCTTTCAAGTGGCAGGGGTAAAGGTTTGCAGGGCAGATGCTGACACAGAGCTCTGTCAAGCAGATCCCGGATGCACGCGGCTCGCCCTCGGAGTGTGCCAGCAAGTAGCGGCCAAAGATAGACTGCAGCACCTTCATCTGCTCCGCGTTGTACCTTGCTCTTCAGGTAAACCGTAAACGAAAATTGAAGCTCCCACTTTCCAAAAACAATCGCTGCAAAAAAGGCTGCTTGAACGACTAGTTTTTGCACAGCACCAGAAGCCAAAACCATGAACACAAAGCGTCCAGTTAACAAGTGAGGTGCGGGAAAACGGCCAAGCCGTTCAGTGGCCAGTCCTCCGTGGCGAAGAAGGTGGTGGTGCCCAGAAGCAGGGCCGTCACAAGGGCTGGGAAGCTCCGCAAGCACGAAACATCATGTGCAGAGCTGGGCAAGAGGGCCAGCATGTAGCAGGGGATAGAGAAAGGGAAAACTATGCCTAACAGTGGAGCTGCCAGCACGTGGAAGCTGCACGCTGCCGCGCAGGCCCACGAGAGGGCCACTTGGCCGCCGAGAAGGCAGGCGAGGACCACGAGGAGCTGCGTGGCCAGCCCTGCCCAATGCATCAGAGCCAAAAGCCATGGGTGACGCAGGCATAGATCCATCATCCCAGGCCGCCGAATCCACGGCCTCGGCTCCATGTATCCGAGCGCAGTAGGCAAGTAAGAACGACGAAAATTGTACAAGGGCGGTTTTTGTTAGGTGCACGGTGTTCTGTTGGAATCCCCTGCTTCGAGCAGCAAGTGATATCTATGAGCATCTATGGCCGCAGCGATTTCTGATGGCTTGAGCCTTCTGTTTCCACCATAGGACTTAGCCAGGGGACGGCTCCACCACACAGTGTGGTTTGAAGGGCAGCTCCCTCTCTCGGGCAAAACGTATGTGCGACTCCAACGTACTGGGGTCCAGCCACTTCCAACCACCAGTCTGCAGCTTGTTGACGGCTGGAGAGCCCAGCTGGTGGGCCACAATGAGCCGCAGTACGCCAGAGCGTGTGCTGCCTGGGGGGAGAAGCATCGCGAGAGCAGTGTAAAAGAAGACGAAGCCTGTGTGCCCGCCATAAGCTGCAAAAGCAACGAAGTCTGCGAGGAAGACGCAAAGACCATAGGCAGCCCGCAGCCAGAAGACCCCCACCAACTCTGTCGCAAGGAGCAAGCCCAAACCTGCCAGACAGAAGGTGAAAGCGCGGTACCATCTTCGAGCTCCACGCAGGAGCCACACCGGTGCCCAGGAGGGTCCTCTAACGATGGTTTGGTGTGACAAACCCTCAAGGTAAACGAGCCGTTTTAAACGAGCGCAATGTGGTGTAGGCATACCCCCAATCAACAAAGCTGATTTCCGAAGTATCTGCAGAGAAGGGTCGTCGCAGCACCGGAGAGTCTTTGCCTTCTTCGGAGAAGTAGGCCCACGCGATCAGGGTCGACACAAGGTACCACAGCTGATCCGCGAAGCACATGTTGCCAAGCACCGCTGGAGACTCACACCCGCCCCCTAGTCTACCTACCTGAAGCCCCAAACTGTCAGTCCACGACCAGGGGCAGAGTCACTGGGGAAACGAAGGGGGGAAGGACATGGACATTTTCTCTCTCTGTGTACCACGTCCGTGCTAAGTCATGGCCAGCTCTTGCGATTGCCATTCCCGGTCAGAACAAGTAGCACTAGAAAAGGTCGCCAAGGCCGCACGCTACGCTTTTTACGCAGGCTGGGTAGGCACAACGCGGCGATGGCGCTGCTGTTTAGGGCTGCGCGTTCAGCAACAGTGACTCCATTTCAAACACTCGGCATGTTAAGCACACGTTGGGGGGGTGCTCGAAATCGAAATTTGGCCATGCCCGTGCGCGAATGCCGGCATGTGTCTGCAAGCTTGCGGGAGAACTGCCTTCGATGATTTTTCTAACCCATTACACCTGCATGTTGACGCCAGCTGGTGTGGCTTGTCAGCACATGATGTAGTGTCTACACAGGGCACCTGGAAGGGAAAGAACATGATCTAACAGTTCTTGCCTTGGCGCCTTCAACGTGGCAAGTTCTGCTATGCCGCAACCCTCAGCAGTCCGTATGGAATGAGCTTGCCTGACACAGGGCTAAGCCAGGCCAGCAGGATCCTGCTTAGAAACTCTGGTTTGGTGGTTGAGCTTGCTGAGCCATGCGCAAGTTGCGACAGTGCTTACTGCGTGTTAGCATCGCATCCGAATGGACTTCAACCAGCACGAGTTTGGACATACGCTCCCATGATCTCCCATACGAACTTGACTCCAGTAACCCACACGGCCCCGAATCCCCAATGGCACACCACAAGTCCCAAGGTGGCCCTCTCCAATGCAAAGTCTGCCTGGGATAAGGATGAGGGCAGCCAGCAACAAGGCTAGCGCTGCAGCTATTGCCAACTGCGGTGAAGCTGCTGGCTCGTCATCCTTCACATAAAATGAAAGTCCCACAGCTCGGACAAGCAGCGAGAAAGTGAAACCTACTCTGACTATTTCGAATTGACGTTCCCCGAAAGGTGCAAGACCAGCAGAAGCATCCAAACCCCACGGAGCAATCTTGTCTCCCAGTGGCAAAGTCTTCACGCGGTGGCAGCGGCGACTCCCTGATGAGATGCTGCCGGAAGATTTGCACAAGCATGCCATGCACCAGCGTGTGCTAGTCGTGGGCACCACAATCGCGAATGGTGTGCTTATGACAGAGGACTTATGATTGCCCCGATCCCTCAGTGGAGCGATCTGGCCTCGTGGCGACCAGGAAGGAGACGCCCCAAGCGAAGAGAGCCGAGCTGCAAATCGCAGCATTAGCATTGGGACCCAAACGTCCCACAGCACCGAGCAAGAGCACAACGCCAGTGGCAAGCCTGGGCCGACAAAAAAGCCAAGATGAAGACTGGACACAAGTTGGGCCTCTCAGCAACAGGCGTGCTTCTGTCATGTTGTGCTGAGAGCTGAGAAACTCTCCTTTGGTCTAGCACTTCGGGGGAACTTCGGAGCCTTCAGCTTGTGAAACGACCCTTGTGGCAAGTGCTGCGGCTGGGCTACTAGACTAGACTCTGACATGAAAACAGGGCGGGCGCAATCGCTTCCGCTTGTCTCAGGTGCGGGCTCAAGCAGCTGGATCGGACGTGGTCCAAATAGGAACCTGGGCAACAACTAGAAAACCCTCCTGTCAAAGTCTCCAAGTTCTCGCGGCTCCTTCACAAGGAACATGCCGGAATAGGCCTCAAACCTGAACCTCTGAGACTTCCGACACGGGCCTGGCCAGCAGGTGCCCATCAAGGCCGCGGAGAGGAAGGAGTCGAACTGCCTTTCTTTCGGGGTACGCGGGGTCCACTTCAGGTCTTGACTTTTGAGAACAAGCGAGGCAAGCGGGCCTGAAGCTTCGATTTTGGATGTTGACAGGTTCATGTTCCTGGGGCCTACGTTTAGGGTTCTCCCTCTCTCTCTCTCTCTGCCCCGTTTAGGGTTGCGAGGTGTGGTTTTTGTCCCGAACCAGTTCAAGGTCTCACGCTTGGATTCTTGCCGCCCACTACCCGCCTGTGCAGTCAGCGCCAGGCTACCACTGAAGAGCAGGGGGTCCAATCTGCGCAGTGCAGCGCAATGGTGATCAAACCCTATACTCCGCGCATTGAGTTCCCACCCCAGCAAGCACAGAAGGCAACCATTGCTCATTAAACTCAAGCCACCATGGTCTCCATACCCATACTCAAGCCTAGGGCAGCAACTTAGCCGCAGCAAGAGAACGATGGGAATGAAGTGTCGTCTTGCGCGGCCGATGGCCATGCAGTCGAACATGCACATAGCATTGTCACGGTATCCACACCAGCCAACTTAGAAACTGAATTCTCGGCATCCCGTACTTAGCCAATGAGCTCAAGAAGCCCTGTGTAACCAGAACAGCCGATTTCACCCGGTCGACATTACATCGCCAGCCGCCAAGTAGCAGACTCCTCATGCTCAGACACGTCTGTGGCTCGACGCTGTCAAACCGAAAATGCGAAGCCGAAAAGGGTACTTGCCGTCCGGGCCACGGCACCCGAGCGGGTGCACTGGGCGCAGCTTCGCCGCTTCCCAGGCCCAGCACTGTTTCCGCTGCATCTGGAGATGGCTTGGAAATGGCTTGGAGCTTCAGGGTGCTAAGATGGCTTAGCTTTGGGGTCAGGGTGGAGCTTGAGCCCAGCCTGCGGGAAAAGAGTCGCCCAGGAGTTGTGCCAAGAACAGCGGCAGCCGGGTCACCTGACAAAGATTTGACTCGCTTTGACTGCGACTCATGTCATGGAGCCTGTGGGACTCCAAGAACACCAGACCCGGGTGCGGCCCATACATCCCCCAAGCAGGCCTTGAGGCCACCCTCAACTCACAACCCCAACAAGCTGCGCAGCCTCCACTTTCAGCAGGCCATCCGAAGCGTCGCCCATCAGTATTCCTGCCAGGCACAGCAGCAAGGCTGCCGCCAGGCCGCTGTAGATTCCGCCCAAAGCCACCTCCAGCGTTCAACAGTGGGCTTGCCCAGGTGTTCGCGCGGTGCCTCAACCTCTTTTCCTGTACTACTCCTTGCTTGGTTCACAAAAACCCCAATCCTAACCCGAAAAAGCTACAGGCGCTACCATCGCTACAGTGCTCTGGGCGGTGCTGATAAGTCGCCTGGATCTGAACTTTGCGTGAAGGCGCCAGCCTTAGCACAAAGACTGCTTCCTCATGGGCCTATAGAGGGTCGGGCCTTGCGCAGTCAAGGGGCCTCCGGGCTCTGGAGAGGGTTCATGAAGCAGCTTTCACGACTGAGCTTCCACTAAGCATGTCCTGGTCTGTGCCTGCGCTACGAAGAGCTGATGGTAAGTGCAGAGCCCTTTGATTGTCCAGGTGCGCCCGACTGTTCCCAGGGAGGAGGAAGGAATGAAGTAGCCGCCTTGAACCTGCAAGCATGCCCACACCGACCAAGGCAAGCCGCATCCTCTACGGTTCACGGCCCCTTTTTCACCCATGACCACAAGCTGTGCCAAGCCTCAACCCCACACTGGTCTGCCACGAGTCCTCGCCCTAGCCCTTGGGCGAAGAGCATCAGAAGCAGCCCAAGGCCCACGGATGCGACGCCGTCCGGGTCCAGGCGCGTGACCGCAACACCCAAGAGGGGGCTGTAGGTCACTTCTTCCACGGAGCGGTTCACCAGAACGTCGCGGCCTGAAAGTAGAGCTGCGACATGACCACTGCAATATGCTGCCTGTCACTGCTGAGGAGATAAGGAGTGCCCTTTGCTGAGTTTTTCTGTGAAGATATCGCGCTTCTCTCACCACGCGGAAAAAAAAACAACGCGCGAAGTTCCTCGCAAGTGATGGGACGTGAGGATCGGCAATCCAAGGCGCCCTGGCCATCCAAGAAGCCCACCGCGGCGGAGATGATGTTGCAGAAGACTATGGTGGCCACGAAAGAGGCACCAACCGCAAAGCGCCTCGCGAAAGTTGAAGCTCTCAGCTCTTACAATCTGAATCTACCGACAGGCTAAACTGAATCTTGGAGCCTTTCCTCGGCCTCGTCAAATGATGGCACATGAGCCCTCCATCTTGCATGCACGGCCCGTACTTTCGCCGGAACAGTGAGAAAACGCACCATCGCAAGAGGCTGATCCGAATCAGACGCATGCTGATTACCATGACAGGCAATCTTGGTCTGTGACAGATCCATGTGGGCCGCGGCGAGAAAAACGTTACAGCCCAGATAGAACGAGACAGACACGCTCAGAGGCTGGAAAAAATCGCCCCTCGCCCCGGACCTGACTCCAAAGCCACAGAACATGTGCCTGAAGCTGTCTTTGGTGGATGGTATTGGCAAGTCCGACGTGCGAAACACCAGCAGCGCCGCTGGCAGCTCCTGCAATAGTCATCAACGTTAGGCGGTGTTGTGCTTTTGGGAATTTGGATGTGGCGGTGGCTTGTGCGGGCGAAAGAACATGCAGTGACCGTGTTCTTTCATTTGGTGCCTCCCTCAGGAACTCAACACACAAATACACCGATTCCCACTCCTAAATTACAGCTGGAAGTTTTCGCACGAGCTGGGTTAATTATTAACTGACTAGTTAACACACCAAAACCAGGCGAAAAGCGAAACCTCGAAACGTCCAAGGCCCCATCTACTCTTTGTGGTCTCAAGAAACCGGTGGCCCTGACAGTCCAGTCCTTGTCGGATGGACTCCATACCTTCACCGGGTCAAACTGACCTTCCGTGCAGATTCGTGGGGACACTTGGCGCGATTCGAAGGTCATTAAGGAAAAAGACTGCGGAGGACTCGACTCCCACAACAGGCAGCCCTTCAAATGCTAGAGTGCTAGAGATCCTATGGCCGGAGGCCGCAAGACAACAAAATAGCGCCTTTGGGCCAAAGGCTGAGTCCTGGAGCTGGAGGGGGGCGCTCGCGTTGCAGAAAAACCTTGGCTATCGGAGGATTGGTATGCTAGGTGGATACGAATCACATACCTGACGTGACTTGTGTGACTCACTTGCTAGATCCATTCAAACCTCAAGACAAGGTCGCCCCTGCTGCGATCAAGCTTCGGTAAAACTGCCTGAGCCGTACCTCGGGACGGAAGCCCTGCAAAGTCATTCTCCTCATGCGCTCTTGAAGTGTTCAACGTGTAACACGTGTCAACCGGCTAGAACTTTGTTCAGAACATGTCAGAACTTTTTACAATGTACTGCTTCTCATGTCGAACCCCCTCATGCACGCGTTTGTGCATCAGCAGGGGGCTTGCGAAGTGACAAGAACCTGGGTCGAATAAAACCTGCGATTCAGGACCGCCGCACATTACTACAACTCAGGCAGCAGGCATGTATTGGACATGCTTCCGCCAATAAGCTTGCAGGTCATTCTTTACCCACGTCAACATAAGAAGCAAAAAGTCCGGTCTACAGCCCCGGCGGTCTAAACTACTGCGAGGATGCACGCAGCCCAGCCGAGGTACCGCTCGTCCAGTCCCGCTTGCCGATCCTCCAGGAACTGTGTGAGCGTCCCCCGACCACCAACATCACGCCTCGCTATGCGGTGACAACGTGGCCTTCTTCAGGGAACTTGGTCCTTCATATATCATCTGAACCAGAAAACCGAACTCCGCACGCTGTGACATCAACATCAGCCCAGAGAAGTTTAGGGCGTTTAGGGTTAAAGACCTAAGATACCTAAGCCTGCTAACCGTTTCTAGCACGCCCGTGCTTGTTGGGATGATGGAGACGGTTGCAGCCGGGCTGCGTGCTGCCGCTGGATGTAGATACTCCAGGCCCCAGGCCCCAAAACCCACACATTCCAACAGAAAAAGAAACTCCTGGGGGGGGGGGGGGGGGGGGCGCAATTCGACAAGACCAGCTTTTGGTGTTTCCGTGATGGGGCTCGACAGAAACATGAACTCCCCACGAAATTCGAACGTCTTCGAACAAGTTTTGTTCTTGTCGCCTTCGGCACGGTGGCCCAGATGATCCCAGATGCCAAGCAGCCAAGGTGCGCAAGAAGCCCGCGCAGAACAAGGCACCGCCCCAGGCTGAGATCTGGGCAGCAGGCCAAAACAAGTACGAAAGCCTCAAAGCCTCGGAGCTCCTGGTTGTCACTTCCGGTTGTTTTTACTTTGTGCTGTCTGAGGTGGAGCAATGTTAGGGTTGTGCGGTTTGGTTGCGCGGCTTGTTCATGTCAATTATCGCAGGCTGAGCTGGTGCTTCAGGGCGCGCGCGCGCGCGCGCGCGCGCGCGCGCGCATGCGTGCGTGCGTGCGTGCGTGCGTGCGTGCGTGCGTGCGTGCGTGCGTGCGTGCGTGCGTGCGTGCGTGCGTGCGTGCGAGAGTGAGTGCGTGCGTGGTGCGTGCGTTGGTGCGTGCGTTGCGTGCGTGAGTGCCGTGCAGTGCGTGCGTTTAGGGTTTAGGGTTTAGGGTTTAGGGGTGCGTGTGGTGTGTGTGTGTGTGTGTGTGTGTGTGTGTGTGTGTGTGTGTGTGTGTGTGTGTGTGTGTGTGTGTGTGTGTGTGTGTGTGTGTGTGTGTGTGTGTGTGTGTGTGGTGTGTGTGTGTGGTGTGTGTGTGTGTGTGTGTGTGTGTGTGTGTGTGTGTGTGTGTGTGTGTGTGTGTGTCGGTGTGTGTGTGTGTGTGTGTGTGTGTGTGTGTGTGTGTGTGTGTGTGTGTGTGTGTGTGTGTGTGTGTGTGTGTGTGTGTGTGTGTGTGTGTGTGTGTGTGTGTGTGTGTGTGTGTGTGTGTGTGTGTGTGAATCGTAAGGGTGGCGCAAAAATCACCAAGATGCCCTCGATTTACGATCCTTGCAGCTACAAGGTGCCGAATTAAAATTTACCCTCATGAGTTTCCAATTCAGTCAGGTTTACAAAACCTTAGACTCTTCAGCTTCCGAGACATGCAAGTCAGGCCTGCATTTGTTATTGGCCAATTCTCGTGCCTAAAACCTTCAAGATCGGCCCGCTATTTCCAATTTATGGACGTCAAGGGGCCGAGCACTTTGATTAAACGCAGGGTTTGGGCTGTATTATGTATGTGATCCCTCCCGGGCCGACCCCACCTGCCCAGCTTCGCAATCCCCCGTAAGCACTTGCTCATGTGAATTCGCAGTCCAAGCAGCTGGAGGTGACTGTGAAGCCACTGCCCGCCCTCGGAACTCGACTTATGTGGGTTCAGGGCTGTGAGAATTCGGATCTTAAAGGAAGCAGCTCCCAGATTGCAGGCTGGAGCAAGATTCGGGGGCCTTGGTTGGGTTTGCAACGCTGCCCCCAGAACTCCGAACAACTCCTCTCCCGAACCTTGACCAAAAACTCTTTTCGTCTGCGAGGGGGAGGGGGGGAGGCACTGAATTGCACGCAGCGCCACATCCGCAACGCTTCTCGAAGCTCGCCCACTTCCAGAACTTCTGCTGACTCCTGCTCCAAACCGAAACAGATCTCGCTTGTTTGGGTCTGGGCGGTGTCATGTCCTGGCATCTTTTTCCCATTACCATTCATCTGATAAGTCCGTCCCATTTCCCGCAAGTGGACGCGATTTGGCATAGCCAGCAAATTGAAGGCCCACCTTGCCGCCATTCCCTAGACGACGTCTCCGAGACTCCGAGCCTTGTCAAAGAGCGCCTTCAGCAGCGGCAAGGTGCCAGGGCCCAGTGCGTCCCGAAACCGGGTAACATCAGCCAGCTGCTGGGAGTCCACGTCAACCCTCAGAAACTTCGTGCCGGGTCCCGGTTAGTGCGAAACCCAGAGACACTGAGCCAAAAACTCGAAGTCTTGGTTTGTGCCCCCCCCCCCTGGCCCTATCGTACCCTAATGGAGCCATCTGCAGCAAAGCGGTTCGGATGCTTGCCGAGGCACGCTGCCAGGTCGAAGATGCTAAGAACCTTGCGCACAAACCCAAAGCAACTCCAACCCTTCGGAATCCTGAAGCCCTGAAGCCCTGAAGCCCTGAAGTACTTAAAGAGCAAGAAGCAGGGAGTGCCATGCTCTGTGGCTCTGTCCCGATTGGGCCCCGGGGCCTCAATAAGAAACAGGCCCAAACCCGAAGCAAGCAGCTGGCATGGGCGAGGCTGTGCCCTAAATCCTGACAGACAACTCCCTAAGCCCTAGACCCCCCACATGCAGCATCTAGGATCCCAAATCCTGAGCCGAAAAAAGGAGCTGGCTTCCACCGCCCTCCTCCAGCAGCAACCTCACACTGAAACCGAAGCTGGGAGACCCCGGTCTCTTCAGTTCTCAGTCCTAAATCCGAGCCTTGCTGGAGCCCTCCTCGGCATCTGCCTCGGAGGTCAGACTTCCAAGCCTTTGGGAAGTCCTGCGGGCCTCGGTCGCAATTGCTTTCAAGCTTCCTTAAGGCTTAGGGGTGGCGGAAAATTTCTGTTGTGATAGCGATTCGGGGTGGATTTCAGCGGGCTTGGGATTAAGGCACGCTGGGGCATGCCAGCCCTGCACTCCTTGGGGTGGTGTGCCCATTGGTGCACCCCATTTCTGCCTGTCCTATGCCGGGTGGCACTGGCAGCCGGAACTGGTTCCTGAGGCTCCTGATCCTGCTCCGCCTGCGAAGTGCGTGGCGTCGCAATAGCGGATCCGAGTGCCCCCCGTGCGCAGGCTTTTAGAGGTCCGCTTTTTGTGGGGGGTGGGGGTGGGGCTTCTAGCACACATGAGGCCTAGAGCTAAAGGCCCAGTGCACCACTTCAGTCATCCCATGATTTCTTGAAGAGTTGAAGATCGTCCGCTGCCTGCGAGGCTTCGCGTGCCGCATCGCGAGCCGCTTGCACAGCGCGCTGCCGCTTCGCCTCCTCCAGCTCAGCGTTGGCTGCCTGCTTCTGCTGGTTGCGTGAGGTCTTGACGGGTTCAAGGCACATAGCTTCATGTTCGGTCACTTCCTGATTTATTCCATCTTTTTCCGGTTTCGCCAGGCCAGTTCATTTCCGATCGCGGCCCCTTTTTCTCAGGAAACAGCAAAATGTTGTTGGGAACTCGCTAGGCTCAGGACTCAAAAATGCTTTGTGGGTAACACATCAGGGACCGGCCTTCATGGCTTCATAGGCCGCTTGCCACTCCGATGCCTGGGAGGCGCCGATAGTCTACAGGATCCGAATCATAGTCGGTTACCCTTGCAGTAGACTCCAAGTTCCAGCATTCCAAGTTGCGGGGGCATCAACCGACGGCTCTGAGGGCAGCGACGGGGACTCGCCGCCCCTCAGTTCCTCGCTGCGCTCTCTTTCAAGCCTTGGGTGCACGCTCTGGCTGTCGCAATTCCTGTTCCGTTCTCTCTCAAAGACCCAGAAGTTCTTGCCATTTACCACGCAAGTCATGTGCAAAACCGTCTTTTCTCGCACAATCTGGTCTTGGCCACCCAAGCTGCTGGTAGGCTTTCTGCCAGAGCTCCCTGAGCTCGTCGCCGCTGGGCTCGGCGGCGCGGACGACTCGGCCAGGTGCCCGGCCTTCAACTCTTTTTAGACTTAGAAGACCCTCAATGCAAGGCCCGACCACACGTAAGGAAATGTTTCAAACTCACGCTTTTTCTTGCAGCGCCTCCCAAAGCCCAGCACTTCCCGCGACTGAAGGGGCGCTGCAGAGGGCCGGCGGCGGATGCGGCGGCGGATGCGGCGGCGCAGACCCCAAGCAAAGGTAGTCCAGGCAGTGCGTGGAGCGGCCTGGGGGGTGGTAGCCTGCGAGCGTCCATTCAAGGCTCTATAGAGACCTGCTGGAGCTGCTCTACTCATCAACTTGTTCCTTGGAAGAATTGCGCAAGCTTCCTACCAGCTTCCTGACAGTAGGGAAGGCTCAATTTTCTGGCTGCTATTCTGTTCTGAATGTCGTCCGGCCTGGTGGTTTGGGTGCTTGTCGCCTTCTCACGGGCTCGGAGTGTGCAGAGTGCGGAGAGGGGCTGAGTGATGGACGTCGGGGTGGCCATGGCAGAGGCTGTGACCTTTTGGGGGCTGGGGGCAGCTGGGGAGAGTCTGAGATGTCGACGCTCTGCAAAGGTCTAGTGGCTCAGTGGCTCTTTTACATGATTTCTGGAACTCTGGCCGCAATGATCTTAAGAGGCTGCTGCTACAACAAGGCCTAGCAGGTCCACAGTGGATCAGGGAACAACTAGACACACTGGCAGCTTAGCCAAAAAGCTGCGCCAGCGAGCAAAATGCCCCCAACACCCCAGCCCGCCCAAGATGAGGGCCTCTACAGTGAAGACCTTACGGCTTCAAGGCATCAAAGGCTGAATTCACAGCTCAGCCATCATACATGGCCTTTGCATAGTATGGAGACAAGTAGCTTAAAGTTTCTGCCCTTATGCTTGCACACCATGCACACCACCAATGGTGTGGCAACTCTCAGGTTGAACAGCGCGGCGCTAACGGACAATGCTGCTCGACGGAGCTTCCTCAATCTGTTTTAACCTCAGCAAGCCCCAGATAGGTACCTTATGTCCCTAGGCATCAGCTCAAGGTTAGCAAGGGGCAGGGCTTGAGTTTCACGTCGTCATGCTGCTTTTGGATGCTTCTCCGCCCCAAATTCCTCGCAAGCACTTTGCTTCTAGATTCTAGAATTCTACTCGTGAAACGGGACCGCGTCATCAGGTCATCCTTCGGCAGACTCCTCGTGGCATTGGTCCTCGCACTCACCCATAAGAGCCGAGTTACTGGAGAGGGCTCAGCTCTGGCAACACGACGCGCAATAGCGGAAGTGTGTTACAGAGGCATGATGTCAACGTGGGGAGGAAAGTGTCGGAGAGCGAGGTATATAAGCAGGACACGAGTCTGCAAGCAATCAAGTTGTTTCACAGATGCGTTCATGGAGAGCATGGCAAGCACATGCTTCTTCCTCAGTCTGGTTAGCGTCTATGCGCTAAAGCACGACTGCCGCTGACCCTGAGTGCCCTAAAGAGCGAGGGACTTCAAAGCACGCGCCAAGTGACAAAGCCATAGCCCAGGGTGAGCTCTTGTGGGGCATCCCAAGACCACCCCTTGCGAGGGTAGAGGAACATACCTGGCGAAAAGACAAGCTGGACAGCGGCCGAATGCAGAGCAATGAAAGATGATACCCCTTCGATAGCAACACTGAAAGACTCTATGAGTACAAAGTTAGCGTTGCAACATTCGCATGCGAACAAACACTTCCGATCACCCGCTCCCATGGTCCCTCCCGATGCACAAACTGCGTCTGTCCAAACTAGCAAGCGAAGGGACGAAGGGCGACGGAGAATTGAAACAGGCGGGGCCAGGTACACTCGACAAGCCCGTAGCATACAAGGACGGTGAGCAGAATAGAATACTTGACGCACTCAAGCGGATGCAGCGAAAGGCTGTATTTGAAGGCCCTATAAAGGGTTTTCAGGTTGTGGACAGAGCCCGCTAAGCTCCCGAAAGCCGTTTTAACATTTTTTCGCACGGAACACGTTCTGGCCAGATGAGTCGAAGTTGCTCTTGAATTCGACTCGAATGCCATCTTCCGCCAGCCGCGCACATGGGACCATGACCAAGTTGTTCATGTCCTAAGTCGTGGAGCCCATTCTACAAGAAAATCCAAGATACCCCTGGGGACAGAAGTGAGCATGGTGAGCCTTACGGGATTGATTGTGCCCAACATACCACTGCGCCTTGCCAAGCGGCAACGTCCTTCACGTTGTACTCTGTCTGGTCTTTGCAGCACCCGTACAACCTGTGGAGGAACCCTTGCAGCTCACCCTGATCAGAACGACCACTTGGAGTGCTTACAAATTTTAATACGGCTTCAGACTAATTCAGAGACATGGCATAATCAGGTCTTGCCCTTTCAAACAAGAAACGCATCATTTGCCATGGCAGCAAGATTGGAGGGATCGTTCCTGGATCAGCAATGGGCGACAGCTTGCATACGGTTCATGGGTAGTTGGGTATTTCCAATGGGCATAGTGTCCATTTCCGAAACCAAGAAGACATGACTCAAAAAGGACCTAGGTTCCAAGCCACGTAGGACTTGTATGGCTCCGACAGGGCATAGCCTGAGTTTTCGACGGGCGCGCGTGTGGTCTCTCTATTCCTGGACCACTCTTGAACGTTTTTGCTGTGATCCCACGACGCAACGACGCCCACACAAGCACCGGCTCTTGTCAGCACTTTATAGAGGTGCTGCTGCAACACTTGCAACCACCGGTTTACAGGCAGCTCCCCCAAGTTATTTGCCCCATTTCAAGCAGGAGACAGAACCTGTTGACATGAGACATTAGCAGATACGTATGCTCAGCAATGTCCAGACAGCGATTCTTGTGCGTTCTTGGGGGCATTGCTCGTCTTCGTCCCAAGTGATGTGTTGTGCACACTTGCCCTCATCCAGCCATTCGCGCAGCGTCTCTTGCAATGGACGGAGGGTGCCCCACTGCTCTCCAGTGTATTCGTCGCGAAGCCAGCCTTTGAAGTGACGAAGTGACGAAAGTGGTTGGGTGTTGATGATACCTACTGGGCCACGAGGGCGGTCCCAGCTATTGCAGCTATTGCTGCAAGGGCGCCGAACTTTCCACCAAAGACCATGCAAACCATGAACTCGGACTCGGGAGACTTCTCATCGCAGTGCCTTTCTGCTTCGTCATCATCCAAGAAGCCTAGGGTCCAAAATCCAAAACTTTCAACACCCATGATCGCTTGAGGGGAAAAACATCGAAGTCATTCTATTCTGGGCATCTCATGACCCGTGCTACACACAACAAAACCTGGTCAGCTGCATTCTTACCCTTCGGGCGTACAGAAATTCTTGTCGTTTACCCTTGAGCTCCATCACGCGGTCGAAGTTGCAGAGCTCATTTTGAAACACGGCCACTCTTCTCCAAACCGATCTTCGGCAATTGTTTGCACATGCAAAAATGATGATATGCAGATGCCCGAGTTCTCCCTTCAAGCTGCCCCAAGAAGCTTCGTGCACTTTCACCATAGTCCCAAGCATTAGCATGCTAAAATGCCCAACCGCAGCTTGGCCGCCATCGGCCCCAACAGAGCGATCGCGTATCAGCTCGACCGGAACCGGGGGCCCGGGGGCTGTGGTAAACCTCGTGGTGCTTTCGGATCATTTTTGTTGTTGTTGCTTCCTTGTTTGCCTTTTTGGGCCTTCACCGCACAGCGAGCCCAACAATTAACAAGCCATGAGCCTTGCGCACCGGACATACCCTTCATTCGCAACCTCGTGGCCTCAACCTTTGGTGGACTAGGCGAGAACTTCAAACATGGAATCCTACATCGGGGAGGTTGTTTGGTACAAGCACACACACACACAAGGACGAGACATGGGAAGCTTTGAGTTGGGGCACAAGCCACGACCCCGCAGCCCTCCAATGCTGCTGGCTGCGACGACCGGCAGTTGACCTCTTGGTGTTGACGCAAACAACAAAAACTGCAGAGCTCTGCTCTTCGACAACGAGTTACTTCGAGCCTCTGCTCGTCTAATGACCGTGCTCTCAGTCCTACTGCAAGTCCTGGAGCTACACATGTTGCAGGGCAGCATTGGGAGCTAGAGGAGGCATCATTGCTATCCCCATTTAAGATCAAGAGCCCTCGCGCTTTTCTGCAAAATGCAATTCGAAGTACTGAACCCGGCGAAGGCAGTAAGCCTGCCTACCAGACCCTGCACACTCCAAGCTTCATGAATCAGCATGCCCGGTAGTGGCACAACTTCGCCCCAAATCTTCTGCCAATCTCCAGCCCTCCGAAAATTTCGACCCGGCCCCTCAGCCCTTTCACCTGTTTACCGACATGCCTGCGGCGCCAACGTCATCCGGGACGCCGAGCCAATCGAGCCCTGCGCCACATAACAAGCCCAGAACCACCCAAGTCCCTAAAACGCACTGCAGGCGTTCTCGAAGAAATTGAATCCAGAATGTTCTGGAACCCTTTTTCTTGGGAGTGGGTTAAGCTTTGCCAAGGTGTGGGACTGTGCAGGGCCGGGGCTTGGAAAGGTGGCTCTCGATTGGGATGCAGCTGCCTGAATTTAGCGGACCCGGGCATGAAACAGCTGGACGCGGCTAGAACGGAGTTGGAATGCCAGCTCTTCTGCTAGCCTGCTAGCCTGTAGGGTGGCAGTATCTGATGTGCACATGCGGGCCTTCATCGCAGCGGGCTGCAGTTCCCAGAAAAATGGAATGATCCTGAGCCTCCATTGCTCCAAGGCGAACTTAGGCAGCAGTGCTTGGAATTCCAAGGTTTTGATGAAGGCTTTGACGGAATCTGCTTTCAATCTGTCATAGAGACAGTCCTAAGGCATGGGTGTGGAAACACAAATGCACACATGGATTTGTCGGACTCCAAAAACGAACCCGTTGTGGCTGCGGTCGATGGCCGGGCATGGCATCGTTACCGGTGACGTGTCAACTTGCTGTCAGTGAAGCCAAGCTCGTCAAAGCGAAGTCTCTTGCATTTCGGCTGGCATTCGCATACTTGCCCTGGCTGCAGTGAACTTGGCCAATCGGAGACATTCCCACGCCTTGGCACCTTCGAAGTGCCATGATACGGCGCGACTGCATCCAGATCATGCTTTGCCCGGGCCGGGACCGATTGCCTGTTGCATTCTGGTCGCGCACTGGCAGAGTGCACGAATCGCCTGGCAAAGTGGCATTGTCTGCCACAAAACACCTTACTCTCACTTCATGATGTACGGTGTTGCTGATGTACGGTTTTGGGGGATGCTTCGGAAAAGTTTCGGTGAGGAGATGGGCCGAGAAGACCTACTACATGTTTCTACATTTTCCAAAGAGCAATGCCAGCGTTGACAATCTTATGGGTCTTTGCACTGTGATGCGGGCTGATAGGCCTATCCGGGCTCTAGCCTCCCGGGCTACTGCACCAAATGGGGTATGCAAAATACCAGAGAAATCTCATGCACCAAAACCTCTCTATCCCCTGCTGCGCAACTTTTATGGACACATACTCCAAACATTTCTGAAGCTTAAATCCCTAACACGATATTGAGGGTTTAGGGGGCATTCATCTCCCGTTCCCGTGCCGCCCGGAAACCTTGTGGCAGTTGTTGGGATTCTGGTGACATACGGCGGCCAGACGGCGCAAGGCGGGCGAAACGGCCTCGATGTGTCAGTCGAATTTGGGGAGTCTGACGAGTCCAAAAGCTCCAGTGAGGAACTTGGTCACTCGCCACACGGGATTTGGAGCTCCCGGAGCTGAGTCTTGTTTGCAGGCCTTCTTGTGCTTCTTGTTGCGCTCCTTTGCCCCGAAGACGACAAGCGGCCGCGCTGGCCAGGAGGGCCTCTCTCTCTCCCACTCTTGTTGTGATCTCTCTGTGTGGAGGGATCTGTCCTGGGGGCGAAGGTATCTGCAAGGCATTGTATGCCTTCGAGGCACGACGCGCAACCCGATGCGAAAACCCTCACGTCCCCGACGCATGAACAAGGAACATTCCAGACAACCACTATCCCTCTCACGCCTAGCGTCCTGGTGGCGGTCTCGTCTCTAGTTCACAAGGCGCATGCCAGCAGCCCAGCGGCAGATTCTCGCTCCGATCCTGAACGTCTTTACGTTCGCGTTCTTTGTGCTGGGGCCCTCTTACAGTCGAAACCGCACGAAACAAGCTACTTCAGAAGCCAGAGTCCTGCAATCCACAATGCCATTGAAACTGAAGCCCCAAAAGCATAACCCGTGCGTACTTGGCCGCCTACAGGCCAGGCCTCCTTTGGTATCTCATGGTCTGCCCTTTAGGTTCTATCTTGAAAGCTCACTCAGCAGGGAATCGGCCCCTGGAAGCTGGATGCGGCCGAAAAACTGAAGAACTCCTGGAGCTCTGCTGTGCCGTTGCTCAAGGCATCTTCCCTGGGCGCGGGTGCTTGGCTTCCCCTTTGGGTTTCCCGAGAGGGCTACTCAGTCACGTTCTCTCGCCGTCCCTCGCTTCAGACATGTCTCTCTATCGCGAGTCAGAGCTTCAAGCCGGGCGCGTGAAGTCTTTTCAGCATGTCACAGGTGATGCTTGAGGGCTTCCATGAGCACCCTGCCACTTGCATGCATCAAAAGACCGTCATAACCCCACAGATGAAATCACAAGAACGTGTCTCAGGCGCGATGTCCGGCGTAATCCCTCGCTAACTCTGCCCCGAACCTGCCCGAAAAACAAGGGTATTGTCAGCAAGCGATGCTCGATGCTCGCCCTAACGTGCCTCAAGTCCATGCGGCTCCGCCGTCGGCGCACGTTGGCTGGAAGGAGCTCCATACTGCCAGATGCCTTGCGCTTACTAGGAGCGGACGCCATCAGGCAAGGCCTGCAGACCCCCTAACATCTAAAGCGCAACCTCAAGAAAATTGAAAGCCAATGCTTGTCCCTCTATGAGTGTCTGATATATTACGTATCAGCAAAGTGTCCCGAACCACCTTTTCAGATGATGAGTTGATTGATCATGGTGACAAGGGATCGTGAGGCAAGTCGACGTAAGGAAGAGCTTGAATCAAATAACAAAAGCTCAAAATCAAAACCAGGCTTTGGCAGGACATTCAAAAACCTGAGGGTACTCCTTGTCATTCACTTATACATTGGAAAGAAGTGTTATGGGACTGAGGGTGGGAATAGGGGGTTTAATCGCTCATACTCGGACAGACCAGGCGAGGCACTCGGTCTATTTTTCTCACTCGGTCAACTGGGGATTTAGGGTTTAGGGCCTGAAAGCTGTTGATTTTGGCGTGGGTGCTGTCCACATCAGTCTGCCCCTTTTTAACCGACCGTGAACAACGGATCATAGAATCATGGGCCCGTAGCCAGAAGCAGATCAATTTGGGGGCCAAGTTCGAAGCCAAGCAGCAGGCAGGCCGAGGAAGGGCAGCAGCTCATCGAAGCAGGCTGACGCTGAGGCAATGAGGCGATCGAAGGGAAGGACAAGGAGCCGCTCCTGGAGGTCTGCTTATGGTAGGGTTTAGGGTTTAGGGTTTTTTCTTCAGGGTTGAGGGTTTCGCCTTCAGGGTTTCGGGACTTCGATTCTCAGATGGATTCAGACTCGTTCTGGACGACTCCAACCCCAGTCTCCTGTCCGACGGCTGCCTTGAGCTTCCAAAGCGCCGGGCTCGGCGCTGCCGCTCTGAGGCTCAAGGGGACACCCAGGCGCCAGGTGCTGAGCTCTGGGAGGCCTGGACATCATGCCATCTTCGAGATTTGTGAGATTTAATCTCCTGCGTTGGCGTTACTTGGCAGAGGAATGAGCCGGGGAAGTCTCTCCCTGCACTGCGGTCCCACCCGCCCGCTCACACACTTCCACATACTTGTGACTGTCAGTGTCTGTGAAAGAACGAAGTCACCTGGCCTTTCTCAAAAAAACTCAAGGCGGGGGTGAGCTTGCGGTCCAGGGGCCGACCGCTCTTTGTTCTGTTTATTCAGTCTTTCATTTCCTTCATGTCCTTCTGTTGATTCTGCGGTGCCTGAGCGAGTCAGCCTTTGTTCTTTATGCTGTTCCTAGAGTCCTAGAGGCCAGCCTGGCCAAGCACCTCATACAGCATACGGGCACCGACGTCAAAGAGACTGCGGCTGCGGCAGTGGCAGCAATTGGCCATTTAAGCGATGGGTGTTCACCTCCAAGCAGGTTCGGGTGAGTGTAGCTGCCAGTCTAGTCCCTGGAAGCCCTGGAGCCAAAAGGACGCCCAAAAAACACTGATTTTCGGAACATGGAATCTAGATGGCATCCAAGGCTCCCCCTCCTTGCTCCTGCAGATGCTGTGTCTTCGTCGGAGCCTGACAGAACTTGGCTCAGGAGTAGGAGGGCCGGGGAAGAGGGAGAGGGTAGTGACTTGGTTTGCCTCGCGCATGACCGGGCGAACCACACGGCAGGAATGCTGACGTCAGGAGTCTCTCGAGAACAGCCTGTCCGCTTTGCTTTGGAGTTGACAGGCGCGCAGCTCAATGCATGAAGGCCGACAACATGTGTCTCCACCAAATCCGCACCGAGGACGGAGAACTCCGTTCAGCACTGATGATTCTGACGTCAAGGCCGTCCGTTCTGGTCCGCTGGGAAGTCTTGGAAGTACAACCGATCAAGTGGTGAAAAACCGGTGCAATCACCCTGATTCGCCCGGGTCACTCCGGACCGCTGCTCTGTTTTTGGTCATGATGGTCATGGGTATTAGACGACCCCTACAAGTCTTCTTAATCTGATTCCCCAGTGCGTCAGCAATTTCGCACTCTATCCGTGCCTTCGTTTTTCTTCTTCTACTCTGCGAAAAGGCCCCCCTTGCTCCCTGGCTCTGCGGCCCGCTGTATACTGTCTGTCCCGGTGAGAAACGACCCCCGTGTTAGGTGTAGCAGTCGGCCTCCTCCGGTGGCCCTCTGGTTTCCGGCAGGACTTGGAAGTCGCGGTCCCCACACTGTACGGTTGCACCCAGTGGGTCACCTGCTTCCTCGCGGCCAAACGTGGCCCTCTGAGAAGAAGAAGCAGAAGGGAGAGCGGGAGATGCAGCGACAAAGAGACACCAAGAAAGGTGTTGCACTTGCACCCAAGGTAACTCTCTGAATTTCTGCAGTGTTTTTTTGCTTGTGGCGCTGGGAAAATGCGGCCTCTGCTCTCAACCTTCCCGAAAGACCTCTGGAAGCTCCCCCGAACCCCCCCGATTGTGTTTCTGGCCCCTTACTGTGTACTTGGACTTCGGGGGCTCCTCTCTTCTTCTCCTTCTCCTTCTCCTTCTTCTTCTTCTTCTTCTTCTTCTTCTTCTTCTTCTTCTTCTTCTTCTTCTTCTCCTTCTTGTCTCTGAACCCCCGCGCAGCGCGCCTCAAGGTCGATTCTTCCTCCCTCCTGCAAGCCTCTCGAAGTATGTCTCCACTCTCTCCTTTCACACCCTCTCCTCTCACGCTCTCTATACTGTTGCTAGGAAGCATTTGCCATTCTAGTTTGCTTGCGTATGTATACTTTGGGCACGGTTGTTTCCGAAAGAAAAGCGCTGCAAGCCTTGGTGGAGATGGCGAATGAGCTCCATGCTCGTCGTATCTCCTCGCGGAATGGGGTGCAAACAGGTTTTGCCTGCACTCCGAGAAAGGTTGAAAGGCTTGGGGTTTAGGGTCAGGCATTGAGTAGCGGAGCGTGCAAGCCTTTAGGGTGTGCTTTTCTGGTGTCCTTAGGATAACCCGCTTAATCACCATGCTCGCGACATTCGGTTGCTGACTCTAGCTCTAAATTTAATTAACTCCGAAAGGAAAATTAAATAGTTTATTATCATTTGAAACGGGTTTATCTAAAATAGAAAGATCTGAAATGAGTTTCATCAAAGTGGAAGAAAAATGCAATATTGGTATTAATTACATTGGACTGATGCCTTGATAGTGCACTTCAATCCAAGCGTCACCCCCACCTGGTCCGACTCTTCGAAGCCTTCAAAGGCCCTGCTGAGGGAACTCCAGAGCCAATCCACGGGATCACGCCACATGGCAATGATTCGTAGGCCTGGTGAAGTGGCAGCTTGAGATTCTGTGAACCAGCTCTTAGAGCTTAGGTGGAAGGGCCCAAGGCGGGACGTGGGAATCTTCAAAGGTTGTACGGTTGCAAATTCCTGGCGCATGTGGCGCATGTGGCGCTTGGGATCGCTTGTGTTTCACGTATATCGAGGCTTGCTAGCTGCTAGCAATGCTTCCCCTCGATATGAGATATGTCGGAATGCCAATGGCTGTTTTCCAAAGGGTGTTTGAGTTCGCCCCGAACACTTTCCATATCGTCGTGATCGTCGTCGTCTTGGTCGTCTTCGTCGTCGTCAAGAAGCCAGCCAGCCACCAAAGCCGAGACGCCAAGAAGCCCAGAAACCGAAGAGCCTGCAGGAAAGCCAAGAAGCCAAGGTCTGCTTTGGAGGACGGTTTAACGTTCTGCGATGCCCAATCAGTGCCGCCTGCGTGTGTGGGCGCAACCGGTGGACATGTGCTGGGATATTCATCTCGTCCGTTTGCGGCACCTTTGGCAATTGCCTCCTGCCTTGTCAGTTCAGGGTGGTGTAGACTGTGCGCGCCAACAGCAGCACCGGGGAGGGGGGGGGGGGGGGGGGGGGGGGGGGCTCTTGAGATCCTTGGCTCGAAGAGCTCCTTTCTGGAAACAAACCAGTTTAGAAATCAGAGCGCTGAAGCCGGGGGAAGTGCTCAACTCCAAGGACGCAGCAATTCTACACGGCGACTCGTCATTGGCACGCCCCAGTCTCGCACTTTGAAGCTTTGGGGATTAGGAACTTTCAGGGCCATCAAAATAAAGGTATAACACAAACGCCCACACCGCAATGACTTGCAGCCAAGAGCACCTGGAACAAAGAGGAGGTTGTTCAAACACGCGGCGCTGTAGATGATCTTTGGGTTCCGGAAACCCACCTCAAGTTCGTCACAAGCTCTCTGTGGACACACCTTCGAACCTTGAAACTCGTTTCGTGCCCGAAAAAAAACCAATCCTCAACATGCTCTCCTCTGGCCCCTTCTGCAACTCGGGAAGTATCGTGGAGTTGTGTGGGGCAATGCCCTCCTACATCTGCTGGGATCTCGCCTGCTTTAGCTGAATGAAGCCAAACGCGGCGAACTAGCATCGAACAAACTGGGCGAGATGAGAAAGGCAAAGGCTGGGATTGAGCCAAGGCTGCCAGCCCTTGCCGTCCAACTTTCGCAACCTGATGGGTTCAGTGTCGGGCTTCAGCAGGGCCTAGTGCAGCATCGGTTTTGGGCGCTGCAGTGGAGCTTCCTCGTTCTGGGGCCCTGATGACACATAGCCTGACGCTGCTGTGCAAAGCGCAGCTTCCAAGGTCCAAGGGCAGCTACCCGCCGCGCCCCGCAAAGGAGCAAACAGAGCCCGAAAATCCCGAGCTGCATGCCAAGTTACCGCGTTCTTTACAGTTACAGCCCTGCATCCTGAACCCACACAGATTCCGAAGACAAGGAGGGAAAGCAAGACTCGAGCCTCCCGCCGCCGCAGCAACCCAAGGCCCTGGCAGGCTTTCTAAGTCGGAAGAAGCAGTTTGCTGACTGAAGACTTCGTGACCCGCCTTTGCCCACTTTGCAGGAGGTAGGAGCGGTGCTGTGCAGCGCCATTGCCATGACTCCTGCATCATCCAAAGCAATCGACAGCGCTCAGGAACAATTCGGCTTTGAAAAACATAAATGTCTGGTGGGGAGAACCAGCCAGTGCAGCCGTGAGCAAGCTAACATTCCGCCCAATCTTTCACGTTTTCAAAGCTGTGTCTAGCGCATACAGCCTGCGTCTCATCCACCAGTGGCCTCCCGACTTTTGCAGTGAAGGGCTGAAGGACGCACATCTTGAGCGCTGCATCCCAACACAGCTAATCACAGCCATATCTCAGAACCCCAGTGCAAAACTGTCAAGCCCTGAACTGAACTCCCATGCCCTAGTGCTTGACTGGGAAGGGCTGGGAGACACAAAAGGGTGGGGACATGAATAATATATATATATATATATATACATAACTACTTATTTATCGTTAACATACAAAGTAAAGATTAAAATACAACACAAATAATAGAAACCTAAGGATCCCAAAATGGCGAGGTCCTCGCTTCGCAGCCAGGAGACCGGCAAAGGCATCTCCTCATTTGGGATTGTCCCCACCTCGCCCCCCCCCCCCCCCCCCCCCCCCCCAAAAAAAAAACAAAAGAAGAAGAATAATAATAATAGCAATTGTTGTTGAAGTCTGTCTGGGCTTGTTGCTTTCTACTTTCTCTGATTGTGCGACATTTTTTACTTTCGAGAGGGATGGTGTTGTTTGCGCTTTTGGTATGGCACATGCTATGGCATGTCCCAAAACAGAGATCTCACACACACACACACACTGTCTGTCTCTCTCTGTCGAACAATCCCCGACAACATCTCCCAAAGACCCACCAAGCCCCCTCACCGCACCAAACATTCGGGGCTCGTCGAGGCCACCCAGGAAGTGTGCCCCGAGTGCTGCGAGGCTCCGGTGTAGCGACGAAGTGCCGGCATTGGGTGGGCCAACCTCTGGTTCTTGGAGGAAGGAATCTCCAGTAATGAAAGCATCAAGAAAACAACCAAAACTCAAATCAAAAACATGCTGTGCGGAAACACAAAAGTAACAAAGTAGGAAACAAACAATTATTCTCAGCATCTTTGAGTTGGAATAATAATATTACTAACCCATTCTCAGGGCATTGTGCTATTCTATGTCGGCTACAAGGGGACCTACAAGTACGAATCAAAAGGCACATTACGAATGCGCATTTTCTATCTAAACATAATACGCGGGCCAATTAAAAGACTTAAAGATGATTAGCAAGCCCGCATCATTCTGACATTTTTAAAGATGTCCTGTAGTCCATACTCCTTGCACGCAAAAGTCGCAAGAATCTCAACCGTGATTACGATGATTTCGGTGGTTTGCATTCTGCATTCTTTGCTTAGCTCTTGCTGTAGCACCAAGTATTTTGTCGGGTCTCGCGATGCGCGGCTTGCTCTTCGTTGCAACAGAAAGGTACTAGACACGAAAGGTCCGACGGCGCGGCGAACAACCGATTCAATCGCGAACACCCCCCCCAACTTGAAGAACAACCAACCTGCCTTAGGCTTTGTAAAATTTTTGGCCCAGAGCACGATGCCGAAGTCCATCTCCAGTTCGCTCCAATGCAGTAGCTCCTTGGAGCGTCCAGATTTGGCACAGTCAGGACACGCAAGAGGCTATTGGGGGATCGCTCAGCAGACCCGGCACCTCGCGGACACAATCATTCACAACCTACTCTTGAATCATTGCTTGTCCGGGAACGAGGTCCGGTCGAGCCCCGTTTTCAAACAACAGGCCCACTATATAGGTGTGAGCTTATTTACCATCCCAGCCATAGTCCTGCCTCGATGTGGAGGCTGGAGAGGTGGTCCTTCGTAAGGCACTTGCGGAATCTTGCGTGCTTACGAGCCGAAAGATGTATACGACTGCGAGAGCGACTGCATCCCCAGCATGCTGCCAGGGCTCGATGTGATGCACTCTCATGCCCGTTATGGTTGACAGCGGCACAGACTGAAACAGGTCCGCTGCCGATGTACGCAACGATGGTTCATCGCAGACCTTGCTGCGCTGGCAGCAAAAACACAGCCCATGCAACCCTCGATGGTGATTGCTGCCACAGGTGACGGCACGTGGCTTGGCTGTGCTGTTCGGGCAGGATGTGTTCAGTGTTCAGCTCCGTGCTGGTGGGCAGCTCAACTTGCAAACATGCCGCTGCCGGGAGACAAATGCCCAACAGCCTCGGCAGCAGATGCCCCCCCCCTCCCCCCCTCCCCATCATCAAAAGTTTTTCAGCAGCTGGGAACCTTACAACCTGTTTGTATATTCGGTCTACGCCCCCGGTCCAAGAGTGTCCAGGGCCGTGAGCAGGACATACGCACACGTCTGTGATTCTGTGATCACCGGAACTCAGGTCGGGCAACCCCTTGAGATTCGCCTAAAACTGCAAAGCGCCAACCTTTCAACCATTTTGAAGGGATCTCATCAAGCATGAGCTACAGCCCTCGACACACAAGTTGCACAAACAATGCTGGAGCTTTTCAAGACTTTTACAGCTAAGACGCCAGACGTCCAGACCGAGCACTGGCGGCCCTTCGGCCTTTGGAGGGGCCGCCAGCTGAATGGCGAAGCAGCGGACCTTTGGGCCTTGTGGGGTGCATCGATTTGTGGCTTCGAGGGGATGTGCCTGGGGAATCAGAGCGATCTGGGCTTACGTTTCCGGTATGTTATGGGGAGATTGATGGCTGCCAGCGCATTTAAGCGGATGGAGCGCTTCCCGGGCTCTCGCACCACACACAGGGGAGTTCCGTGACCCAAATCTCTGCACGCTTGCACGCGCCCTCCTGTCCAATTCGTCCTTGGAGACACTGAAAACAAAATCCCGTGTCGAAGGCCTGAAGCCTCCAGGAGCCAAGCCTTTCATAGCCCCACCAAGCGTGTGGCTTTGCAAAAGTCGCGGCGCGAAGCGCTCTTCGAAATGCCGGTCGGCCTGTCTGGGTCTCGGCTCAGTATCTCAGAAATAACAGATTGAATTGCTCAGTAGATAAAATCAAGATATATTGATGGAAACACAGAGTGGATGCTCAAACTGTTGGTGAAGCTGTTCTGCAAGTAACTGAGAAGCTCAAGTGGATGATTGTAGATGCATTTAGCAGATCCCGCTTCTAATACCAGAAGTTCGGGATTGGCCAAGTTCCGTGCGTGTGTCAAGCCCAAGGAGGATGGAGGGGGTTCTCTCAATGTGAGGCTCTAACAGGCGCAAGCTTTGGAGTTCAAGGCAGCTGCCTTGACAGGTTCAAGACATGCATGAACGCGATGTGTGTGCATCTTGTTGGAAGTGTAGCTAGAGAGAGACTTCGGCCAACACAGTTGGATTCAGATGTACGAGGCCGAGTTTAACAAAGGGAGAGTACGCTTAGTCTTTGGACACCTGATTGACGAATTTGCACATTCTGGCATTCCTTGCGCCTACTGCTTCTCCCTTGGTTAGACCCTCGGGCCAAAAGAAGGAAATCTGAGAAGAGGACAGGGTGAACACCCGACTCTCCATGTCACTGAGCCTCTAGGGACCAGAGGACGCAAGGCCCGAAGATGGGTGCTGCACAGTGCAGGAAGTCCTCGCAGCTGGCAAAGGTCGCCTGTCAAGCCCCTCCCAGGGGGTGCCCTCCACCCCTGAACTTCCTGAACATCCAAAAATCTCCACCCCTCATAAAAGAATGGCTCGGGGCCCTTTGCATTCCCGGCTAGACCGGGTCCTTTTGCATTCTGTGAAATGTCCCACATTGTTCCTATCCTGGAGCTCGGGATGTACGTTGGAGACAGAGAAAACGAGAGTCCGAGAGAGACATAGAGAGAGACGCATAGCAAAGCCCAATGAAGCGAAGAGTGGCCCCCGGCTCTCCACTTTGGTAAAAGGTTCCAGGCAGTAACTTTTCTGACGGGTTTCGGGCTGTTGGAGCACGGAACTGAAAGTGCAGCCTGCAGACTATGGACTACGCTCGCCGGGATCGAGTCAATGGAATGTTGGGTGAATCCAATGCAAGCCCACGAACAAGCTTGGCATCTCAACCCAATGCCGGCAAGCCCAGCCCAACGCCCAACAAAATATCTCAAAATGCTTCGGAACCCTGTGACTTTTTTCAAACCAGAAGGACAATGCCTGTCTTCACGGCTCGTGTTGCGGTATGCTCTGTGCAATGTGAGGTGCCGGGTTGGGCGTGTCTCAATGCGAGCAATGGCAAGGCCTCTTCTCTGACAACTGCTTTGACGATGTAGCCTCTTTGCTTTCAGAAGCACTTTAAGCCGTGAGGCAGTCGGGGTCTTTTGATTATGCGTGTTGTATAAACCTCTCTGCGGGATGAGCCCCTCAAACAGTATTGAGGCACACCCAGGCGCGTCTGTGGCCCCAAATGACTGGGCCAGGACTTTTTGCCTGACAGACGCCTTCGAAGATCGTGCGCTGGCCAGGTCATCGAATCCAAAGTGCGAACAAATGCGTATCATGCACTATGCCATGACATGCATGAGTCATGACTGATTAGGTGCCTGCCAGTAGCTGACTGTTTAGGGCGTTTCAACCTTGAAGACTCCCGGGCTCCAATCCGTCGCCCATCGCCTGTTCATCCCTTTTCAGTATGGCCAGCCCACATGTGGCAGCCGTGCCATGCAGGGCTGTGAATTGGAACTGTTTGCCGTCGCATGCTACTTCCAGAAGAAAGGTGGCTTCTGCCACCCGCCTAGCTGGACTAAGCACCGCAAAAGGGACAAGAGTGCCAAAAGGTGTCCAAGCATCCTCAATGACTCAGTATGCACTCTTCGGAAGTGCTACACTGCTACAGACTGCTACACTTACTGGGCTGTCACTTCGGAAGTCTCCCCCTGTTTCCTGGTGCAAAGCTTCGGCAGCCTACGTGAACAAACGTGTCAAACTTGCACAAGGCTGTTCAAATGAAAGCTATTTTTTGCACAGGGCCATCGCCATCAAGCGTGCCAGCATCCTCCTTTCCATGCATGGAGCGCGCACCTCCTTGTCGCCGCCACAGATCTAAAACGGCAGCCACACGAAATCATTTAACCCAAGAGCCATTTCTCAACGCCACGGAGCCACTTCAACAGGTGACTACGGAGTCTAAGGGTAAGCTTACATTCTCGATGCCTTTCCGAAGTTCGCGCTTGAGTGCTAGACATCTGTTTGGGAGAGCATGCGTCTGCTCTCACTGACTACATGGAGGCAGTGCCACATGGCCCCTGAGCTGCCATGCATCTGCAGAAAGTACCAATGGGCTGCACTCGTCATGTATGCAGTGGCACCACAGGGCCCTAACGCTCTACAGGCTCTGCAGGCTCTACACGCTGCGCTTGGCCTCTTGCTCCACACGCTCCTTCTCAGCTGCTGCTGCCAACTCAGCCCGCTCTAAGGCTCTCTGCTCCACCTCCTAGGTTCAAAGAGTTTCGGGGGATGTTTTGGGAGTTCGAGGCACAATGGCTCACAAGTGATTTGAAGTGTGCTGAGCTTCTGCAGCTTGCTTGGCTTGTCGTGGCTGGGTTCGAGATCTGTGAGGTAAAAAGAAAGCCCGGATGGGACTGCAAGACTGCAATCTAGAATCTAGCAGAAATGGTGAGAACACTGACCTTGTGACCATGCGCACAGGCACGAATGCGGCCACCAAAGTGCGGACGTGATCAAGCACCAGCAGCCCGCAAAGCAGCCAAGCCATTCATGTAAACCGACAGACTGTGTGGAGACGTGTGGAGATTTGTGGGGATTTCTCAGTTGCTTGCGGGGCAGAATGGGAAGCCAAGACCGAGCGCACAGAGACTGCAGACGCCTGCTGTAACTTGCTGGGTCCCAGGCCCACTCCTGTCTGATCTTGCCTGCCGGACTTTGGATGCAAGCAAGTCCAAAGAAGTTAGCCGGAGGCTGGGATGCAAGCCCAAATCCCTAAAAATCCAGCGACCTGCAATCTTCTGCTTGGTGTCGAACTCGTCCACGAGATTCTTGAGCTTCTCCCCCGCCTGCCACTTCGGGCTTCAGGGTGCAACGTGTTGGAGTTTGTAAGGTCCTGTCGATTCGGTATGAGTCGGTTAGCTTCCCTGTAGCAAGGATCTGGTGAGAGAAGCTCGTAGCCGGTCCGAGCCCACGGAGAGTTTCCTTGCTGTTGGTCTGTGAGGGTCTGTGTGCCAGACCAGCACCTGCGTTTCTTTTTTGGAAGTGATGCTCTCGGCTGCTGTCTTGGAATGAAACATGTGTCGGTTGGTTGTGCATTGTTACTCCTCAAGTAGAGCCTGCGCCAGGTTCCCGCACCGATCACTCTACAATACGCCCGTGGTATCCTCATGGTAGGCTACATGGTCCATGATCTGGAAACATGGAGGATTCGGTCCAATGTCCATCTGATGGTCTCTGGCGGTGTGAAGGGCCATGTGGGGAGGTTCCGAAGGGGCCCTTGTTGCATCTTAGCACCTGCTGCCGAGAAGCTTCTGTGGGAGTTTGGATTTCTTCATTGGGTTCAGCTGCTATGTTGTTTCGGAGGAAAGCTTCGTGAAACTTGTGAATGATGACCATCAATCACGGCATCATGCTCTGGATTTCAACATTGCTAAGCTACCCATTGTCAACCCTTTGAGCCAGCTTGCATACAGCCGCGTATCGGAGTCTGCCCGCAGATGGGGAGCAACCACCTCAGTGCTTGGGAATTTTGGGGCATTACCACTACAGGGCCCCGAAGCATGATTCAATGCTGGTTGGGGATAAGCTGAAACCGAACACTGCTCGTGGCCAGAACTCTCCTCAACCGACTTGCAGACAGGTTGCGCTCTTTGGGCCCTTGAGCTTCACATGCCTGCTTCGGCTGCTGCATTTCCCTCCATTTCCATCGGACGCAAGACCACCCTGCACTTCCTGCATAATTATCGGGTGGTTGATCCTAGGTGAGCGGGGTTGGATGCCTTCTGCAACCCACTCACCCCCCAATTCACGACCAAACGTCATGAAGCTCACCACTTGACCGAATCTCCCGGCCTCTTTGGATCTCGTTGCCAAAGGTACTTCTCCCGCTCAAGCTCAAGGTAGAACTCTTCCATGTCAGCTGCCATGGTTAGCGGGTGTCCAAGCATCCAGGATGGTTCGGCTTTCGGGGCTCTTGATCGTTCAGGCCAGGCTGTCAAGCTTCGTGTCCAAGAGGCAGGTCTCGGGGGGGAGGGGGGGGGGGTTGTCAAGTGCGACACGACCTTACTTTGTTTTGCTGCCCGTGCCCAGCGACCTGAAAACCTATTCAGCCCTGAGCGCACCTGGTGGGCAGAAACAGATGCGGCCGTTGGGGTGACCTTAGCCCCAGTTGCGATTCACGCAACTTGACCTCTGAATCGTCTAGCGGCGAAGGTTGTCTGTTTCGTCCACTAAACATTGGGGCGTACTAAGGCGGAAGAGTACATTTACTTCCCACGCTGTTCCTTGCCCTGTATGCTGCTGGATAAGTTCTTGTGTGCTCGCTCCTTCTAAAGCAGCAGAATCCAGAAAGTCTTGTGCTGTGTGTGACATGGCATTTTTGCCAATGTTTCTTGTTGCTTCTTCGTGCTTTCGCACGCTGCTGCTCAAGAGGCCAGTCTTATATCTTCGCTGCTTGCTTTGGTTGCAAAGGCTTGCTTCCGTCGTGTTTGTTGTCCACAACCACCGTGTTAAACGAAGTCCGCCTAAGTGCTGAAGCTCTCGGGTATCGGTGAGTCCCGGAAGCACAGTTGCATGATCGGATAATGTTCAATCTCATATTGTTCAGTGCATCCTGGGCCTCAGGTCTCCAGGACATGGTTCTCTCGTTGGACGGAGTTTGGACAGCTTCGATCTTGAAATCCTTTGAGTGTCAGATTACGTAAGGTGTAGCCCATTACCACACCATGCGGACGGTTCAATACATGGGCGAGCTCATTGCCTGACTTGGTATGTCCTCCCCTCCTGGGCCACAGGACGCCCGTCGAAGAGCTGCTTGATGGCGCTCAGGGCACGCTTCTCCTCATCACTGACGTCAGTGTAAACAGCTTCTCGGCGGCTGCACGTGAAGTGAATGTATGTATGGGGCGACAAAATTTTTGCGGCCATCGTGCTTCCATTTGTGCGGTATCTATCTGTCAGAAAACCAATCTGCTGTCGTGGGTTCAAAACCTGTCTAACTCCTTCTGCTACGAAGGGAGGGGCGTGGGAAGGGGTAGGGTGAGGAGACAAACAGCTCCCAGCACGCCACCTTGCGCATGTGCTAAACCAAAAGACAGAGACGGAATTCTTCATGTCTTCCCCATTAGGTGGGTGAGGTGGTGGGTGTGGCTCGTCGCCCAAAGTCGGCGCCTCCTCTTCAGTCAGCGCGGTGCGGGTCGGGGCCTCTGGTGACGTTGGTTCGGGTGCCGGCGTGGCCGGTGCGGCCACCTCGGGTGCCGCCGGTTTGGTTGGCAAAGCTGCCGGGCCGATGGCAGAGGCCGGTCGAATCACCATGCGTGGAGGTGCCTGACCTCGGCCAGCTGAGGTGGGCTGAAGTCTGCTTGCATGTCAAAGTTGCGATTACATGCTGCATGAGCGCGCACCAAGCCCGCACAACCATTCAGAGCAAAGGACCCAAGCTAAAATAAACATGTCAAGAATCAGAAGCTTCATGAGATAACATCTGCTCACAAGTCCTCTCCCTTTCTCAAGCAATGAATCAGCACACCGTGCCATGGCAGGGGTCCAGCTAACTAGTTGGAGCGCGGCGCGTATCTCGCCGCGTGGTTTCCTTCGGTTTCTTGGGTGGGGTGGCGGGGGGGGGGTGGGGGGGGGGGGGATAATTCCGCCCCCCCTATTGCAACTTGCCAGCATGTCCTCAGTCATTTAGTGCTCCAGTTTGCAGGGTTTGGGGCTTGGAGTTTAGCCTTGATGTTGGGCTTCGGGGTTTAGGCCTCTGGCAACTCTGCAGATGCTAAGACTTAAACCGTAGCCCTCCGACTTGCTAAATCCGCCCTATGGGCTTGGGGGGGGTTAGGGTTTAGGGTTTAGGGTGTATAGGGCTTAGGGGGTTTAAGGGTACTTACGGCTCTGCTTTGTCCCAGGGTTTAGGGCTAGGACTGAGGATTGAGGATGTGGGGCTTAGGGTCGAGGTCTCTGGGTTTGAGGTTCTGCGTTGAGGTTTTCCCAAAACCTGATTCCGGAAATCCTACTGCCCCAGAATCCTCAAGCAACTTTTCCTATAAAGCCCTACACCTTAAAACATCCCTAAGCCCCTAAACTCTAAACCCCTGAAAGCCCTAAAATCCTTGAAAACGGAAAGTAGTTTTAGGCATTTCAGAACTCCTTAAAGGGAGTGAATTCCCTAGGCGAAAACACTAAAATACGTGTTTCCCCCTTAGAGTGCCGTTTATAACGCGCTCCCACCTCTCAGGACGCCGAGTACCTTGTAAATAGCACCATTTTTTGCAAATTCCAGCCATCTTAATTTTCAATCTCTGCACGAAAACGCACGGCGAGATGTGCGCCGCGCACCTAGTGTGATGGGTTAAATGGCGTGAGGTTCAACCACTCCACGGCGCTCCCCATAAGTGCACCTATAAGAAGGCGGGGTGCAACCTCCAAGGCACCGAAATTGCAGCAAAGAAGCTTACAATCATCCTTTGCGGTGTCGCCACATAGCTGACCCGGGAAGGTGTTGCATAGCCTGACATGGGTGGAGCTGGGATGGTGTGGTAGCCGGCGCCAGCTGGCAACGTGACCGCGCTAGAACCAGCTGTCACGTAGTGCCCACTTCCTCATCTGTGCTGAGAATGCGCTGGTTTCTGCCTGTGCCTCGTTTAGGTAAAGCATCAAAAAGTATTTAAACAAAAAGTATCAAGGAAATGGAGAATAGCCCAGCTTCCTGCCGGCGTTCCTGCCGGCAGACTCACGGTGCTCGAGCCCGCCGGCACGTGGCTGCTGGATCCAGCAGGCAGGCTAACGGCACTGGAACCAGTACCGGCATAGAAGTAAGCACCTGTCTCCAACAACTGAAAGACCCGCAGAGCAGCCTCATTGTTTTTTGTTTTTTCTGTGCACACACACAATAACAACTGCGTGAGTGTCGACAAAGCGAGGCACTGGAGCCCAACATGGGCTGGGCTGTGTAGCTGCCGGCAGGCGGCTGGGCCGGTTTCACCTCCGAATAAGGCTTCCGGATTTTCGGACTTGTGGAATTTGCGGCTACGGTTCCCCTCAGCACCACTGTTCTGCTACTAGGTGAGGGAGCGTCTGTGGGGGGTGATTCGCCACCCTGGCCATGGGCGTCAAATGTCCCCCAGTTGGAGGACACCCCTCACCCCATTTCATGAGAGGTCTCCTAAGATTCTCCATAATTTGGCGGAGGTTTCATGTATGGAGCGAGATTCTTAAGCCCTGTAGCCCGGGGCTCAATTTGGCGGCTCCCGCGGCTCACGTTGAGAACCTCCGAACGCGGACCACCGGAGTCACCGGATTGAGGGTTTGTACCAGGACTGCCCAAGCCAAAAAAGCAACCCGAAATCGGCTCCCAACAAGTCTCCCTCCCGCGGACTTCAGCTGCGGGGCAGGAGCAAGAGTCGTCGGACAAGAAGGCAGCCTGAGTTGCTCGCCAAAACCCCTCAAGGAACTTAGCCGCAATTCTGGAATGAGGATTCCCGGGTTCGACGTCAAATGTCAAAAGATTCAGCTTGCCAAAGGAGTCGTTACCAAGGGCAAGCAAGCGGCACCCTGGTTGAGTAGAGCGAGTTGCATCGAGGCAAATGGGCGGGTCGCTTCGGAGAGTCTGCCTCCGCATAGGGCAACCTGATCCATCCTGAGCGGTGTGGAACGAACCCAGTCCTCAAACCCAACTCTTCAAAAAGGGACGAAGCCTGGTTCCATGTGGTTCCTGACAGTAGCTCTAAGCTGCCAATATCTCGCCAGGGCTCCAGGGCCGTCCATGGCAAAAAAAGAATTAAGCTTTTAAAGAGACGTGCCAAGTCGAACCGGTTGGGGAAGTGTGGCGGCGCGGTGCTTCTCCCAGCTGAGCCGAAGCAGCTTTGGAATGCGGAGTATCGTAGCTGCAAGTAAGCATTCCGCATCCTGATCCCATCAATTCCACCACAAGTTTTGATGTTAGGCGTCGTATCGTAGTCTACGAGGTGTTCCCTAAATAACCCTTGAGGCCGTTTGCGGACGACGAGCCTGCTCCAGAACCGCCTCGAAGGCAAGCAGACAAACGTCTACCTGCAAAAGAACCACCCGATGCACACATGTTCACGGTCTAGTTCACAACCTAAGGTGGAGTGCGCGCTGCATCCACTCCAGCGCGGCCTAAAGCCATAGGCTATGGTCTTAGTGCGCTGCCGAACTGTGCCTGCTGTGAATGCCTGCTATGAAGTGCCTCAACACCATTTGCAGGGCCTGCTGCATGCTGTCGCAACATGCGACTGCGTCAGTTACCAATACAGTTTGTCCCAAGGCTAAGCTGGATTTGCAACTGTTTTTTGGGGGCGTTTGCCATGGTATTTCTGAAAAAGAGACTCAGGACCTCGTTCTTCCTCATCCTAATTCTGTCAGCTGATGGCTGATTTCCAACTTCAAGCGGGCCTCCTCGCAGCATTTTTGCGAGGACGTGCCTTCCTGACCATGCGCACAGATGCGTATAGAGGGCTTGGAAATAAGGCTTGTGGAGATGTAGGGACGCAAAGTTCAAGATCGTCATGGGGGCATGGCTTTGCGGGTCTCGGCTGCCCGCCCTGCCTTTGACGGGGGGATGAGATGCAGAAAGGGGTCATCAAACTTGGCTTTTTGACTCTCACAGTCGCTCCCCCCACTCTCCTGGCCTACGTGGCTTCTAGGACTTCATAGGGTGCGCCCAAGCAGGCAGCGCCTCTTCGGCGAAGCAAGGGCTCATGTCGGGCACAGCGCAGCAGAGCGCCTTTGAGCAACCCAAGGGGCTCCTAAAAAAAGGCTTCGAACTTGTCCTAAACACCCCAGGCAGTTCCACCGCGTCCCCAAAGCAAGTCTTCGGAATGCCAGGCTTGAAATTCCAAAAAGCCACCCCCCCCCCAGGCGGCAACGAGGCGCTCGACTCAGGCCGGCGGCCCAGCAGGAGTTGGGAATTGCACCGAAGCGCCGCAGGGCCTCACAGGTTTCCCAGTGGCTCGGGCCTCTTGGCCTCATATCTTGGGGGACCCATAAGCAGCTGTAGTAAGTCGAGAGCTATTCAGGAGACTGCGCAGCTTTGGTGGCAGCTGGGCTTTTCTGAGGGGGGTGGAGCAAGCAAAAGAGGGCAGGGCTGAAAGCAGACACCGGAAAGAGTCGAAGAAGTTGTTGAAGTAAGTATGTTCCAGCTTTGTTGCTGTTGTTCAGGCACCTCAAATTGCCATGAGCTTGCCTGTTCCATTTTCGGCTGCAAGCTTAGAAGATTTGAAGTTGTGTTTCCGGGCTGTTCTCAAAAACTATGCTCAAACATGTGAACAAAACTGTGGGATATTTTGTTCGACGCCCCACAAAAATGTCTTTTAAGCAACTCAGGGAAGATTGGTTCATGCAGATTGGCGAACAAAAGCCATTCTCGGGGTGGAGACGTGGAAAGGTTCTGCTTTGAACGCTCGCTTGAGAATCCTGCTCTTGCCTCCAATGTCAACCCGGATCTGACATGCGACTGCAGGCTTTGGCCACCGTGCGCCTGCAGCGTTAGGGCTTCCTGGCCTCGGTGGGGGGCAGGTCAGGAACCGGGTCGAGTCTGAATTGGGATTCGCCACCAACCGTTCTGGTACACGATGACACTGCGGTGTTGCAGGTTTTGCATGCTTCCTTTCCAGAAGGACAAGCCCTCCCTAAGGGCCTAAACACTGAACGTTGCTGCTGAAGTCAGGGTCTAGGTTTTACAAGCTTGCTCAGCGATCAGGCAAGAGTGCATTCTTTGTGGGTGTCATCGAAGTTATACAGCAGGTATTATAGCTGTCCTTGAGCTTCCGAAACCGACAACCGACCCTCCGTGAACCGGACCGGTGGCCGAGCAGTTGAGACGTCCCAAAAGCAAGTCTGCGGCGGCGCCTGACAGGTTCTAGGGATGCCCAGAGCCAGAGATGCTCGGAGATGCTGATCGAATGCTTGGGGTTCTTGGGCACTTGCCCCTAAACACCCGCTTGTTTACCACTTTTTGAGTGTGGAGGCTCCGTGATCCCCGAAGATCCCCAAGCATTCCGAAGCATTCCGAAGCGCGGCTCCAGCAACAAGGTCAGGTATGTCCAAGGCACGTCGCAGATCCTCGGCGCTGAGGGTGTCGAAGGGCGGAGGCAGGGATAAGCCGGAGCCCAGATAAGCGCCCAGGCGAGAGCCCAGCCTCGCCATCCAGGGCTTTTCCGCATTCAAAGGTCTTGAGGGTTTGGATGGTGCCACCCTTAAACTCTAAACTCCACACATCCCTTGCCTTGACCAAGCTGACAGACTTTGAGGCCACATGCTAGGATGAGAAACTACCGGTAGCCCGAGACTCAAAAGTCGCCGCACAACTTGGAAGGCATGGAGTCTACAATCGTCATGCTACTCTTCGGGTGCTGGGCCGCCCGCAGGAGCCATGTCAGCAAGAGTAGGCTCATCCGGGGGCTGGGAGTTCAGAACGTTGATCGGGTATGATCGAGCGCTTCTGATTATAAACTATGAAGTTCTTACGGCTTCTGCTCCCGCGCCCATGCACACCTCGACAGGGCTTCAAGATAACTTATTGAGGGTGAGAACTGCATGGTGAGCTGCTTATTCCTGTGAGCCGGCGGTAGCCTCGCTGCCATGATACCAGAGTGGTTCGAAAACTGCCGCGGGTGTGGATTGACCGCCCTGCCAAGCCTGACTTCCTTTCAGCTGGAAGGGGTACGCGCCACGTCTTGAACCATAGGAGGCTTCGCCTGCCTATGTCTTTCGCCCACAAAAGCTAGACGCACAGGTTTCCTGTGAGTCGATTCATGGCGCTTGCTCTTGCTGTTGCGCAGGGGTTCAGGGGCTGGGAGGATACACTAGAATCGTCACTAGAAACATCTGGAAACGCTTCTGCTAAAGGATCCAGAGTTTTCCACGGGTTCTAACTGATGGCATACCAAAGCCCCAAGCTACAAGCTGGCCCTTGCCACGCTTGAGGACTTCACAGGTGCCCCGTAGGCACAGCCTGTCTGGAGGCTGAATTCACTTCCTGCGGGCTGCTGTTCTGAAGTTCCAAAGGGGCTTCAAGGCTTTCAGGGCTTTGGCCTCCGAGTTTGGCTTTCGGTGGGTGGATTCCATCTTCCACCGAACTGACTCTAACTCGGTTCGGGGATGATTGATCAGGAGTATGATTCTGTAACAGGGTTCTGAACACAAGCTTATGCTGCGAGGAAGTGCGGGCTTTGAGGGTCGTCTGCGTGGCATGTTGAACCAAGGTGACTGGACAAACACGATAACTGAACTGTGCCTGGCTCTTGCAAACTTGCTCCGTCGAGCCCTGCGCCTTGTCTTCAAGTAGCCATACTTCTTGGAGAACTTCTCCAGTTCCTGTGGCCAGCGGCCCCAATTCCCGCCCGCTGCCCAAAACGCGTTTCTTTGTGAAAGTGGCCATGTGTGGTCTTTAGGACTCCCGAAAGCCCCACCTCGCCGACGACCTTGTTGTCCAGCAAGTGCCGCCACATTTTGTAGTGGACGAACGCCCTGGGAATGCTCAGGGGAGCGTCGGGCTTGACAATGCGGCGCGGATGGATGTGTTGGATATGCAGACCTGTGTTCCACTTCCCAGTCCCACACCGAACAAACCGGAGACATCAGCAACCACATCTCTGCGTCCCAGATGCAGAAGCAAAGCAGCCACTGCCAGCACGAGCGAGGCGACCGTACACTGGCAAATGCAAGGAGGAAAAGCAGGGAGGAAAAGAACAAAGGCTGGAGGGAGAGCGAGAGAGAGCGAGAGAGAGCGAGAGAGAGAGCGAGAGAGAAAAGAGACAAAGACAAAGACAGAAGGAGAGAGAGGAGAGAGGGAAAGAGAGCGCGAGAGAAAACTACAAAAAGCAAGGAGAGGGAAGACAATCGGAGAGCAGCGCTGTTACCATCTTGCACTGCCGCCTCGATGGCATTTGGCAGGGCCACGTTGCAAAGCGTAAAGTCGAAGTCTTCCTGGTGGGGGGGGGGCCAACAGTCTCCCGAAAGTCTGACCTCAACGCTTGCTTTGACGGTTGAGAAAGCTTTGTTTGCGGAGCAGGGCTTGGGCAAAGAACATGCCGACTCCTGCTAGCACACCAAAAAATTGTTAGTGCCAAGATTACGAGAAGGCGAACATGAGGTGCTTTTGACTATTGAAATCTGAGTCCCCGGCCCATCGTCTCCAAAGGAAGCGGCACCCAAGGAGTGTCCTGTCAGATAGGAAGGCGCTCCGAGTTGAGAAAACGACATTTGATTCCTCCACCGAAGCCCGAAATGCCATCCCAAAGGGCCCTCTTAGAACAGTCCTGAGCTGCTGCACCTCCATGAGGATGCTCTGCAAGGTGCTTTTCAGGTCAGTGGCCTTGGAAGCTCAAGTTCGGCTCAAGGGTAGCTGGAGGTTGATTGCACGGCAGGCTTCCTCGGCCAGAAAGAAAACAAGCACACCTCAAATCTTTACGAAGCTAAGCTTGGGCTGTCCGCGGAACACGTTTTGAGGTCCTGTCTATACTCAAGAAAAGCTACGCGCGGCCATTGGGAGGGGACACACTTTTGGTGCCTGTCAAAAAGTTAAAACCTAAGTTTCTCCCAAAGCCTAAGTCTCCACATTTTCTGTGCCCTAAAAGTTTGCAGATTGTTTGTGGCTATCAAACGTGGCCCGAGAATCCGAGCCTGCAAACTCAGACCAGATTAGAAAATCAGGCCTGTGACTGGAGACCCAGGCAGCTTTGAGTGTCAGGAATGTTTGGCTCGCAAAACCCATTTTCGGCCCCAAACACTTCCATCCTCTTGTTTGGCCGAGCAGGAACGCAAGCGGTCCACATGACCAGGGCTGCGACAAGTAACTCTTTCGCGGCATTGGCCTGCGAAGGCTTTGGGCCACTGGGGATACCTGGGGTCTGGGATACCGACGTCTCTCCCACCTCCTAAGACTGGAAGAACTGCCGTAAGCCCTTTGCAGCAAACTCCCTGCTAGGCCGACATCCTCGACAAGCTCCCAACTCGCAATGCTGAAGTCTTTTTCTTTGAGCCTGGAAACCTAACACAAGGTATTGGCCGGCCGAAGCATCAAATTTCGGCCATGCTGGCCTGCGTGCTCAGCACCATCCCAGCAGCGCGCACCTGGTGCTGGAGCTTTTGAAAGGCGTGTGACCGCAGGTGTGCAAGGTTTGCAGGGGCTTGCGGTTGAAAGCTGTTGCTTGACCAGGCTTCTGCACCACGGCCAGACCAGGTGGCTTTTGTCCATATCTTGCAAAAAAAGGGAGTGCGTATGTATGTCACTAGGTGTGAAGTGCACGAGGATGGAACAGCATGGTGGATGCACAGGTAGTGCCAAGAGGTAGCATCAAAAGGGGGCTTCTTGACAACCTCAAGTCTCTCCACATTGAAGCCCAATAAGTCCAGAAAACCTTCTCCAAACCCTGACACCGCTGGTGCCAGTGCCAGCAAACCCTGAAATCCTCCTCCTCCTCCTCCTCCTCCTCGTCCTCCTCCTCGTCCTCGTCCTCCTCCTCCTCACTTCTGCCCGCTGCGGGGAGCCTGCTCCGCCATGTCTCGGACATGCACCTTTACGAAGAGTTGTGGGTGGAGGAAATGGCTGGGCGCATGCGTGGTCAGCAGGATCAGGGGCCCACAGGAGCCAAGAGCTTAAAGAGTTTATGTGCACTACAGGTGTAGGTGCGATCTAACTTTGCCACCGCCAAGAAGGGACAATCTTATGGTATAAGGCTTTAATGGCAGTGGACAAGTCTATGAGGGTCTAAGGCTAATGGTGGTGAGGTAGTGACAAGGCAACGAGATGGCCCTGCAGGACCGCATCCTTGAAAAAGCCGAGTGCTTCGAGATCGAATCACACAAGTCTGGCTCACAACCACAAGAGCAGCTTCATGTAGCTTCATGTTGTCACGGGCCTTGAAATCCTCGTAGGCGCAGAAGCGCTCCTCAATCATTCCGCGCGCAACATCATTTTGACTTAGTTGCTAAGGCTTGATGTCCTGGCTGCTTGCTCTTGCGAAAAGAACCCTAATGGTTCAAGATATGGTCAAGCCTTTCCCTGAGCAAGGTGTACAGGTTCCTACACACTTGCATCCCCCGATGGCATCTCCGACTTGGGACGGAAGGGAGAAATGCGGAAAGTGGTGCTTGACCCGATAGTGCTGAAACACATGTAGTCGAATGAGGTACGGCCATTGAGGTGAGGTCGAAACACTCCAGGCATCAGCTGAAGCTACTTGCGAGCATGGTGCGGTAACCACATAGTTGCCGTCCATTACATCGCAGCCTGAGCAAGCCGCCGACATGTTGCTTTGCTAAAGGGCTACGCAAGCCACAAAGCCACAAAGCCACAAGCTAACCTTCGTAGACGTAAACTACGAAAAGCCTCCTGGAATGGAGAAGGGATGACAGCTACAAGAACCATTGCCGGGCACCCTGAGGGATGTATTCAACGTCATCTTGAGTTCAGTGCCGGGCTTCTTTGGGCTTCCGGTGTTGGGTTCGAGAATGGGACCTGAATATCTTGTGACCAAGCTGCGCAGCAGGCGATCCTCCGAAAGAACCTGCTCCTTGAGTCGAGCATAGGCCAGTGCCTTGCAACTGCAGCTGCTGTAGAGTAGCCCCCCATGTAGGTCTGAACTACACGAGGAAGCGGTCTTCGAAAGAAAGAAAAGCATGGTCTGAGCAGCAGTGGGAAGTTTTTGTGTTAAATTGCAGCAGCAACTCGTGCAACCAAAAAGCCCCGCGGCCCAATCTCATCCCACAAGCCCTCCGAAGTCTCAACAAGGGCTTTCGGGGGGCCCAAGAGCCCCCCCCTTGTTGTCTCTCCCCCCCGTTTTGTGACCCCAATGCCCGCACAAACCTCAGACTTGAAAAGAAACCGTCTTAATCTGAAGGCCCGGGTGCATTCTGCGTTCGGAGAGGGAGGTTGCTGACTGATGCCTGGCACAGGGTTGCCCCTGGGGCTTTGGAGCTTCGAGCTATGGCGATAGAGTTGCGGGGTCTCGGAAGGGGGGGAGCTCGGATCTAGGCAGAAGCGTCAAGGGCGAAGACTCTCACAACTCAGAAAGCAAGACAAGGCTCATCGCCGCACACATAGGTTTCCCTGATATAACAATGAGACCAGCGCAGGGGTAAGAGGAAGAGGACATCCTCAGCAATTCGTGCCGCACCATGCTGGATCTTCGAAGTTGTTGATGTGTGGAGGTCCATAGGACCAAGGGCTTCAAGAAGGCAGGCGAGGGCACAGCTACCTGCTCTGGCATGGCCCAGGTGGCCCCCGCCCCCAACTCAAAAACCTTGGAAGTGTTTGGAAACTCCTCTAGAGTGCCTCTGAGGGCTCTGTGGCGGTGATCAGAATCCCGCCGCCTGAGGTGCCGTGCTCAAAGGCATACCTCGGGCTGCGGGTGCAGGGAAAGAGCTGCTGGGGCCCTGACAGGAAGCAGGCTTAGTTGGATTGAGAGGCTTGAAAAGTCAAAGCTCCAAGCGCTCCCTTTCCGCAGAAAAAAGGCCGGGCGCCGGACTCGCCCGGTCCAGCGATGGACCTTCCCCCCAACGAAGCAAGAGCCATAGTCTATTTTTGCAGGGTTTATTTAGGGTGTCGGTGGGGATTAAGGTTTAGGGCAGAAGCTTTGAGAATGGGGCTCAGGTGTGGAAGCATCGAGACCTCTTGCAAACACCAGCCGTGAAACTAAACACAAAGAAATACATTGCTGCAGCCGAAGGGCGAAGCATACCTGAAGAAGGTGCACGCAGAGCGAAAGTTGGCTCAATTTACCTACTCGAATGGCGTTGAAATTCAAGATCAATCTCACTGCAGATCGTGGGCACGATTCAGTGACGAGCACACTCTAGACTCTTGACCACGTGCTGCTGGGCCCGGGTTCGGTTCTCCAAGAAACAAAGTCCAAAACCCACGGGCAGCACGGCACAAGGCTTGGAGCCTACCGTCGTTGCACCCCAAGCCCGAAACCGCAAACCCGATGCTTCGCTGATTTCTTAGAAGACTCCGTGCACATAGCACTCCACCCAAAGGTTTCGACGCAGTTCGTGATTCAGACGGGATTTTTAGCGTTCTGCGTGTTTTTCACAGATCTGAGGAATCCCCTCAACACCTCCCTTCCCCCCCGATGTCAACGACATGCGGCGTGTTGAGGCCATAGATCAGCGACTCACCGTCAGGTCCAACCTCTCTGCTCTAGGCGGCCAGGCGGCTTTTTATCGGGGTCTATTCAATTAGGACGGGTCGTTAGGGTAACTAGACAGTATGCGAAATTAGTGAATGAATTATATGGGGATTAAGAAGCAGGTGACAGTGGCAACTAGTTAGGCTCCTGAATTGGGCTTTCAAGGTCTTATTAGCGTCCGCCGCTAAAACGGAAGGCTCCGCCCGCAGCATGTTTGGACGTACCCCCCCCCCCCCCCCCCGCCCCCTTCGGCAAAACAAGCGAGCCGAGTGGCAACGTGTCAGAGTGTCAATTCCGCTTTCGATAACAACCTGACAAAAACACTGAGAACTCTGGGCCGGACTGAGCACCGCACCTGGTCATCTGGATCCAGGGAGCTCCCAAGGAGCTTGGAGGCCCAGGCCGGATCCAAAGCGAGGGGTTGGTCCTAGGAGGCAAGCTAAGAATAAGCCCCAGCCACCCCCTCTGACCTGGGCAAACACTACGGCTACCTCGCGGAGGGCGGTGCTTTTTTGCTTGGAGAGGGGGGGGGGTTTATGGCAATCTCTGGCGTCTGCAAACGACCACGGGCTCCCAGCAGGCTCCAAGAGGAAGAGGCCCCCGAAGAGTGTGGCCTCACATGGACTCCCTATGCAAGTTGGGTTGCGAAGTTGAGAGGAGGTGTTTGGAGGCACCAGGCTTGCTGCCTCCCTGAAAGGCTTGAACTATAACTCCTGTTGCGGTCGAGGCGTTCAGAACCCAGGCATGAGGAGCCGTTGAACTCACCGACCCCGAATCAACCATGAGATCTGCAGGCTACCGCTGCAAGGCATGTTGTGGGGTGTTCGTTAAGCTTGCACAGTTTGCACATCTCGGGCGGGCATCCAGCAGGTGTTCGATTCCGGCTGCTGCATCCTCGGAGGTCGAAGGCTCACATATTGAAGGACAGCCCTTCACACATGCGACGTCTAGGAGCGAAGAACCGTGAGCCGTCCACCTCCCAGAGAAACCACTGCCGTAGCCAGGAATCTTTCACCACATGGGAAAAATGTATCCACAGGGCTCAATGTGAAGAAACCGCACGCAGTATCGACTGTCAGGTTGCGCGAGGGCTGTTGAAAAAACTCGCCCAATTTCCTGCCATTTCCTACGTCTAGGTGGTGAGATTTACACAGTTTGCCTCGGAGTGACGTCCCTTACGGAACGTTTCCGATGAGGCACATTCGGTAGGTCCAGACGAACGCAGGAACTCAGGGAACTGCGCTCCTCAAAGCGCATCATCTACTGAGGTGGAGAAGACATGAACACTACCTCCTGCAGACCCATCCGCGCGACTTATCACTAACTTGCCCCCTGCGTCCAAAGTGGGTGAAACCAGTCTAAAATCATATCAGCTGCGCAACAAGTCTCTTACTTCTTCCAGACAGGACAGCAAGCGCAGTATTGAGTTTGCTCTCATATTAGCAATGGATATGTATGATATGCCCAAGCATATCCCAGATTCTGGAATTGGAGAAGTAAGGTAAGGACACTGGCAGAAAGCCCTACAACTACCGAGAAAGATCACTTCTTGGTCTGCCCATGCACAACACACTGTCCTGTCTGTACTAGCGGGTGCATGGGCAGATCACCTACACAAACAACTCATGCTGCGAATTCGATGCATGCTGCAGCTCGGTTCTATGGCCAATGGTCAACATGGCCTCCTCTTCTTTCGCGGTAGCGGTGGGCGTTCCGGAGGTTCCAGAGGCTCCGGGAAAGCCAAGAACTCAGCTCGCAAAGAAGACAAAGATCGACGTTGCCTCCGCGCATCTGAAACATGGTGACGGGAATCCTCGTCACACGATGAGGAGTGCTTCTGCCGACCTTTGTGCTCCAGACCATGAGCGTCATGAGCCTCGTGTCTGTTCCGATCCGCCACCTTGTGCCGGCATTCTCGCCGGCGCTTGTTGCGATGCTGCTCCAAGGAGGCAGGGTGGGGAATGATCTCCTTTCTGATTTCTCTATACAACAAGTTACATGTTTGACACTCGCACCGAAAGTATGGAAAAAGTGACAATTATATCCACCCCTGCACAAAAAACAATGACCAACCCATGCACAATGCATTGCTCCTACCAGACAAGTCTCCAAGGAATCATCCCAATTCTCACAGCGCTCCTCTCCACCGTAGGGCGGAGAGTTGGGCTGGATGATAATGCCGGAGATCGAAACGGCATCGCCGCTGACCACCAACTTGTCTTTGGCTTTTCCGTAACATGCTGTCACCTTTCTGGGGTCGTATCGTACCTCAATCATCACTCGATGGAAGAGTCCGTCGTTGAACATCTCGTGAGGCCGGGCATACCATATGGATCTCGCCAGGCTGGGGCTCAAATAAATGCCGGGACTCGAAAACGCGTGTCCCTTCTCTTCGTGCTTGGACTCCAGCAGCACTCCATGATGCAGGATGCTGCGCAGGGCATAGAACCAAGTTCCGTGGTATGCCCTGCGCCACCCATGGCCTGGCTGTACCTGCGCATTCTCGGAAGACGACAGCGGCTTGTACTGGTAGTACAAGAAGGGAAAGGGTGGATCTCCCTCAGTGCCAAGCATGAAATTCCAAAAGGCCCACAACCAAAAGCAAAAAGAACAATGTTCCAAGTCTTAAAACATAGTAATCACACCGACAACATCTGCCCTAGCCATCCCGAACTGCAACATCCGCCCCAAACCGATTGCACTCGTCCCACCTCAGACGCTGCTGGATCTCCAGTCGGTTCTCGCTCCAATGTTGCCTGGAGGCTCCGCGCCCGAAGCCATCGTCTGAAGTTTTGCTCAAAAGCCTTGTTGGCTTCTAGAATTCAAGGTGAACCTTCTTGGGCTTGGGGACGTGTCGATCGGCGGGTTTTTGGCTACCGCAAATTGAAGGTATAGTGTCCCTAGGAGGCTTGATCCTCCAAAGTTTCCATGTTATCTTGTATCTCAGGGCCTCCATGGCAGCGATGTCAGGGACCTCTTTCCGGGTCATGGCCTTCTGCCTTGGCTTGTGGGAGTCTCTGCTGCCAAGCTGGATTAAGAATCAGGGTTGTGCAACATAAAGTCACGGTTCGAGCCGGCCCGGCCAGCTGGGGTCTTCAGGGTTTTCAAAAAGGACAAAATACCAAGGTGGCCAAGCGTCTTGCGGCCTGAGAAGTGCTCTTTCCAGCGCAAAACAAAGTCAGACTGGTTCTCTTCTGCCTGTCGCATGACAGACCTTGGAAAGAACCCAAAGAAGAATCGACGGCATGATGTCCAAGAAACAATCCGAGAGACTGGTTCTTAGGCTATTTCCAGAATCCAAGTTGCTTCAGACGCCTGGGTTTTGAGGGCTCCCGCTGGGGCGGTCTGTGAACTTCGGCCGTATCGTACTTCCTTCCGGAGGATGAGTATAACTTAAGCTCTCGAAGCCTATACAACCGAGCCGAACCTCCTGGCAGGCTTCGGCGGTTTCGGCGCGAAGTCAAAGGGTCGCCGCAGGAACCTTGCATGAAATATTGCAACATTGCAGGTACCTGCGCAGCTGTTGCGGTCTGGAAACACATGAATCATGAACATTCACGCCCAAGATGCTGGTCAAACACCCAGATCCAAGAAAAAGTTCCGGTCACTTCCTTCCCATTCGTGAGGTAAGCCTGGGCTTGAGGAGTACTCATTGCGTATTGGGCTTGAGGTGACGGGCCATGAGAAAGCTCGTTGATAAGAACGCCCAAAAGCTTCTGCGACGGGTTCACTTCGAGACATCTGCACTTGTCTCAGAAGGAATCGCCGAAGCTGCGCGGACTCCGCGGACAGAAGATACACTGCATCAATAAAGCTGTAGTTTGCTTGGTTCGTGGCGCTGTCTTGCTCGACTTGTTTTGGAACCTGTGATTTGACTGTGACACATGACTACCTTGAGTCATGCAGCAGGAAGTCGCGTGTGGGTCCAAGCAGAAGCCTCAAACCCACAAGCCCAAGCAGCCTAGCCCTAGCAACTTGTCACCTCAATCCTCCTAACAGCCACACCAGCCTCCCAGGCCCCGGGGCTCTGCACCTCAAAACGAGTACTGAAATCCAAAGCCTCCCGCAAACCCCAAGCCCAAGAATTCAAGAACAAGCCAAAGCTTGTTAAGCTTTAAGCGCTCCTTCAACACGACCCTAGATCCCCCCCGAAACCGAATCCCGGAAGACGAGGAAAGCCTGGGAGACCAAAAGCTCATAGCGCGCGGTGTCCACGACCATTGCTGCCTGGTTGACAGCATCTTGAGTCGGATGCAGGATCAAGCGGGTCTCGGGCTGGATGGCACTTGCTGGAACGAGTCGAACTCAAACAAGTTCGAAGTAGGATGCGTCAGCCACTACGTAATATTCGGCGTTGTGCCGCGAGCCTGCTTGTCTTCCAGCTCGATGAACTTCTCATCCAGTACCTGCAGGACGCGTAGTAGCAGACTGTTCTTTCCAAACCTTTGAATCTTCGATGCCACGCCGAAAAGGAGAGGGCCGGAGAAGGGCTGAGTTGCAAGATGGGCAAAGACCCAAAGACCCTGGTTTCTGGACCCAAGATGTGCTTTGACGGGCCTGCTGGAAGCTCAGAGGGTCCTGCCAGTGTGCGCAGCACTTCAGCTCTGTCTCTCCAACTTCTCAGGGCCTACTAGGGTTGGGTGTTTAGGCTTGCGGCATGGGAGCTTGTGGGGTTGTCATGGCTCAAACAATGCAATCAAGAACCCCGCTGTCTGGAAAAATATGGAAAAATAGCTGCCCTCATGAGCAGCGTCGTCCTGCAGCTGCAGGGCCCCAATGATGTTGCCAGTGCCATTGCCCGTGAAGCATGTGCGAAACCTGGCACCAACTGATCTTGGAACCGCTTGTTAAATACACACACACACATTTGGCCTTCCTTTTGTTGCTTTCTTATCATACCAATGCAAACAAAGCCAAGATGGTTTGCCAGTTCTTGGTGTCGCAAAGGGGTTTGCTCAGGGTCGCCAACGTCGAACATGCACAGTGAGTCGCACGAACGGCTTGCGCTCTCAGTCCCAAAGACTTATCGGCTCGGCCCCTTCAGCTGAAGCCAGAACCTGCTGAGTCACCCCCAAGCACCCGTGCCAGGATCCCCGAATTTGCTCAGGCCCTCAATCGGAGCGCACTCCGAGGTTCCGGCACATCAGTGGCGTATGGATCCTGGACTGTGCGACTCTGCAAAAAAAGTCTGCCAGGCAATCGGCAGTGAAGTATTTACAGTCCATTGCCAAATTGCATCTGGAGCTTTTGAGTGCCTGGGGTCTTGAGTTCGGGGTTCCATGCGTGATTTTGCCTTCGCTCTCGAACAACACAGGCGAGGCATGTTGAATTTGAAAGCGGCTCTCCTTAGATGAAACCAAGAGTTTTTGCAATCCCACTCTGGCAGTCGCACCCGAAGCTCAATACCGTATATAGCCACATATGCTGTCTTCTAGGCCGAATGTATGGGCTGACAAGTTTGGGGCCTTGGGGGCCAACGTAAAAGAAAAACGAGACAAGGGCTTTGGGATGCCTGATAGGCATCTTGACCCATCGATACAAAGGCCGAGGTGCGATGTGCCGTGCCAGGTCGGCTTCATTGTAGAGGCCAATCTGCCTCTGACGAGTGGGCAGGGGCGAAGGGGCGAGGCAACGGTTTCGACTCACTCGCTGAAGCAGGCAGGGATGATTAGGGCGTGCTTCGTAGAGCTTTGGAGCTCTTGCCCTCATGCCCTTCGCGTTCGGGTGTTCCTGCCGATGGGAAGATATATAGGCTTGGCCAAGTAAGGCGAACAGGGGGAGCCAGGCGCAAAAGCAAAAAGAAGGCCCCTGTTAAGGTGATAGCATCTCTGGAGGCGGCTTTTCTCCATGCCCTCTACGCGCGTCCGTAAAGCGGTTGCTGGGGGGGCTTGGGGAGGACTTGTTCCTTGCTGCCGATGCAGAGGCTTGCGCCTTACACTGTACCTTCCTGTGAACTTACCGCATTGTTCGCACCTGCTTTGCACTATACTGTCATAATGAAGAAGGAACCGCACCAAGTACCATGCTGATAGCTAGCCGTGCACAAACGGTCGGATGCATGCCGCCAACCCACTCTAGGTCAAGCCACCTGCCCGCATGCGACCACCTGAAGCTCTCAAAATCTCACCCTCGGCCGAGCCTGTAGTAGTCGGAGATGCCCCCATGCGTGAGCAAATCGTAGCGCCAGAAATGGCAAAGTTCGGACATTGGGATCGCCTCGTGGCCGACCATGTCTCATGTCACTTACGGATGCAGCTTCGTAATAAGGATGCGTTGCTTGAAATTGCTTGGCATCTTCCAACGGCTCGAGACATTTAATCTCGGCTTTTCGGTCTCCTGCATTCAGGGCTGGGTCAGATGCTTCTGAACTCCAGCTCTCGTTTTTAGGCACTGACCCCAGGTTGTCCAAACCTGCTCTGTGTAACTTTAAACTTCAAAGAGCCCGAACCTTCCATACTTTCTACCCCCCGACCTGAACTACCCTTGAAGGCCACCCCGCTGGTAGATCCTAAGCTCAGCTGCGGACCACCAGCAGTAACCCCCCAGCGAAGAGGAGTCCGCAGGTCAGAGCGCAGAAGCTGCAAAACCTCATCAATCAGATGAGCGGACTGCAAGGGTTCACATGGATTCCTAATTATCCTGTTTGGCAGCTGGATTCTGCAACAGACCCGTGTTTCCCTGGAAGTGAGCCAGCGCAGCCCTTTGCAGGACCCTAAGTCGTCCAGGTCCCACACCAGGAAGCGCAGGAAGGGGAGGCACTCGGATACGTCGCCTTGGACCGCCGGGCGTAGACGATCGACCCGGGCGTGGCCTGTGGGAGGCTGCGGCGAAGGTTGGGGGGGGGGGAAGCTCCCTGGAGTCCTTCCTTGTGGAGATCCAGGTAGTCGTTACAACGGGCGGGCCCGTTAACACGGCATTCGAGCAACGGCAGATTTGTTAACGTGGCAAAAATGAATATCACGATGGATCAGGACCAATGGCTTGAAGAAGCCCAGGAGGGGAGGAGTTTCGAGGTTCACTTCTTCGCATCTTGCAAATGCCCAATCCCTAGCACAACATTGTAACATTGCCAGGCCTGTCCCTCAAACAAGCTCGTGTTCCGTGCAGAAACCTCTGAGAATAATGAGCGTTGTTCTTGAAATAACTCTAACGAACACTGCAGCGAACCAGTTCTTTGTCCAACACAAAGCGCAAACCCTTTCTCTCTTTCGTAGTTCCAGCCCCTCAGCCATCAACCTCACCAGATGGGCTCCCCGGCCAACAGCACCAGGACTGCGGTGAAGCCAGACAAGGCAAGGAAGGCTGTGTGCCGGGCGTCCTTCTCCCGCACTTTCGGGAAGGGTGGCCCACTTTTTTAGCCACAAATGCCCCAAGCTGGTTTTCCTGCACCCTGATAGGTCTGTTGACCCCGACAATTTGCATATGACAACTACGACAGCCTCCTTTCATCTTAAGATATGCCGACGGCCCAAAAGTTTGGGTAGCTGCTTAGCTCAACAGCCCATGCTTTTCAGCCTTGAGATGCCTTGAGCCCGAGCGCCAAAACCCCAAATGAGGAAAGTCCCGCGGACTGTCCTCAATCGTCTGCAGGGTGTACCGGTACGACAGAAAAGTCTCCACCTCAGGAAACAGACCGCAGTTTGTGATCAGAGTTGCTGTTTTGCTGCAAGGACCACCCACTACGGTAGGAACTCTGCATGTACCTGCAACTTTTGCTGGGGCTGCTAGAAGCACGTGCTGACGCACGCGCCACCGACGGGGCCTGTCGCACAGCCTGCACGCTCTGGAAAAGGTCCGTGTGCATGTCGTGTGCGCTCTGCTGCTGGGTGTGAGCTTGCAGGATGCTTGAGGCAGCAAAAAGCCCGGGCGTTTGGCTTTGGTGAAACGTAACGTAACACAGGTGTCGGCGCAAATCGATTCTTGAGTCGCGTGAAGAAGCATCGTCGGCATGAAACAAAACAGTCTCACAGGCAGCAACTTGAGTGACTGTTTTTGAGAAAACCCAGCTGTATGGTGGCAAGTTTCTTGATGTCTGTTGCCTGCGTCATGCGCATCGTTTGTCATGCTGCGGCTCCTGGGCGCTCTTAGCGCCCCCGGAGTGAAGGATGAAGAATTCAAGGGCAAATGCCTTTGCCATCATCACCGCTCTGACCCAGGAAGACTCCGAGTCTGTAGCTTTCGTATGGTTCAAGACTGCCCACCACTTGCGGGACCCTAAACACACCACACTCCTCATAGTGCTCCCAAAGGCCTGAAACGCAGGCCCATGCAAACGCTAAGGAGGCCGCAAAGCTTCCGGCAGTGGCCTGCTTGAAGACCTGCAAAGGGTGAGGATGCTGCACAGTCTGTCCCCAGGTACAAGTATGATCATTGGGAGATGAGTAAGGGGCCTGGGTTCAAGGGCCATAGATCTGCGATCCAGCTCTGCAGCTGGAGGGGATGTATGGCTCAAAAGTTCGTAGGCGTTCTTTCTGAGGCTGAGGGCTCACAAGCCAGTACAGGTTGCATTAAAACTCCCACTCCCCCTTCTTCTGCAATCTTGTTTCTTGTCAGGGCCATGCCTCCAAGGCATTCCGACCGCGGCCAGCCGCCGCAGCGACATCGGCCAGGCGCTGCCCGGTGAGTGTGGCCTGGAGTTGGACATTCAATACAATTTAGCTGTGTGATGTTGGGTGGCGAAGGGTTTGGGTAGAAAATGTGGTCGGGCTGCTCTGATACTTGACATGTTGCTCAGAAAAGGGCTGCTTAAGAGGACGCTTGGGGATGTAGACCCTCTGAATAAGGTCCCTGTTTAAGAGAGCCAGAAGAGGGCTAAGAAGGGTTTCCCTTTAAGGGTCCTTCTTATTATACCTAGGATGCTGCTCCAAGTGAAGCTACGGATCTACGATACCGATGGCGAGTCGGAACCGAGGTTGCGCACACACACTACACGTACTCGACGATAAGCCTGCTTCGGAACTCCTGGATCCTGATCTTCTGATCCGAATTACATTCTACAACATATAACTTTGCAGTAATTCACAGTCATGCACGCCATCAGCGATGCGATGGTGCAGTCGTAGCACAGCCACCCGGAAAAATAAAACACACACTTAACCGTGCAGCAATCACAGGCCCACAATTTGATGTCCAGTAGCAGAGGTTGTCTCCCGGATGGACTGCATGGCGTCTGCCGAGGATGTCTGTAGGGCCAGCTTCCTTACGCAAGGAAGCCCGAAACTCTGAAACGAGGTTCTGTTGATCCTATTCTGGAACTGTCACTAGTAATAATATGATGGATTCACTGGAAGCGCCGCAGCATCTTCAGACCGTTTTGGTAAAAACACCGTTCTCACTGACCTCTTGCAGTCTTCACACCTTCTGCCCGCTGTGCTGATACGTACCGAAATCGTCCGATCTTTGTCGGACATGATGGCTTGCACCCGATCTCAAACACCATCTTCGGATACTTCGGGGAACATCACGGCCGGCCCTGATCCCGTAATCTTCAGATCTTTCTGCAACCACGGCTGACCATGGACATGAAAAAGACATACAGGGCCAGTGCCAGCACAGCGTCAGCTCGTTCAGGAGTCCGACCTCTCCCGTGGAATTGCTACCTGACAAGGGTGCAGGGTCTCGACTCTCACGCTCGCTCAAGGCAGGCAAAGCTTCGGCTCGTAGATCTTCGGTGAGACATCATAGGACACAAAATATACACACTCACCAATCTGTATATGGAGCCCTATATACAGTCACCAATGACAGCAATATGAACCTGTGAATTCTTTTGGCTTCTTTCTGGGAACGTTTTGGTCGCGCGCCAAACAAAGCGGGTTTGTTTGCGACGAAAGGGATTCGTAGCATATTGGGTAAGCGTCTCGGATTTCTGGGAAAGGATTCTGAGAGTAGGGTTTAGGATTTAGGGTATTTTAGGGTTCAACAACAACGCACGACGAACCAGAGGCAAGGGCTTGGACCGGATAAACAAACCAGAACCAAAACATCACCCAAAAAACTGCTAGGATTTGAGAGATTGCAAGGAGTCCACAGCAGGGGCCCGGGAGGGTTGATTCAGGGCTGCAAAAAAAATCCTGCCGGCCCCGAAGAAGCGCTACACCAGCAAGAAACGCAGCTCTTCTCAGTGGGGGTGTGCGGTAAGTAGGGTAGGGTAGAGGGTATTGATGTTCTAAGGGTTTGCGAAGTTCACCGAAGCCCAACTTCATCCCTCCAACAGTCGAAGCCCCAGAGTAGGAGGGAGCTGGCGATCCGGGCCTATTGCTCTGATGCAGAACCAGCAGGTGTGCTCCTGAACAGCTGGCAGCTGAAACGACAATCCTGCAAAAAATGCCTTGCCGCGCCCATCCTTTCATGCGACTTTTTGTTTTGAGGGGGGAAGGGGAGGGGAGTCTCGTAGCTTGTGTCGAATGTGTTGGCGTGTGTGGGGACTGTCTTTGCTGCGGGGCATCGAGTCACATCGTTTTGAACATGCATTTGCGTTATTCAGTGTGCCTGCAAGCCGGGCCCCCTGAGGCCGCAATTCGAAAAAAAGGCCAGCAAATCTGGAAACACAATTTGCATGGATGGTTGACATGTTTTTGCAGGCTCGAGCGGCTCGAGCTTGTGTTGTTTGGGACCTGTTGTTTTTGTTCAGGTTGCTGCTGTTGCTGCTGGTGGTGGTGGTGGTGCTGCTGCTGTTGGTCTTCTTGTTATTCTTGTAATGTTGCTGTTGTTCTTGCTCTTCTTATTCTTCTCCTCCTTCTCCTTCTCCTTCTCCTTCTCCTTCTCCTTCTCCTTCTCCTTCTCCTTCTCCTTCTCCTTCTCCTTCTCCTTCTCCTTCTCCTTCTCCTTCTCCTTCTCCTTCTCCTTCTCCTTCGCCTTCGCCTTCGCCTTCGCCTTCGCCTTCGCCTTCGCCTTCGCCTTCGCCTTCGCCTTCGCCTTCGCCTTCGCCTTCGCCTTCGCCTTCGCCTTCGCCTTCGCCTTCGCCTTCGCCTTCGCCTTCGCCTTCGCCTTCGCCTTCGCCTTCGCCTTCTTCTTCTTCTTCTTCTTCTTCTTCTTCTTCTTTTGCTTTGTTTTTGTCGCCGCCAGGCGCCCCGTCCACGCCAGGGATACGCCGAACTCCGGCGCACGATTCTGTCTTTCACCCTTCGAATTCTAGGGCTGCCTGTGTTTTACGATTTTCTGGTCCCATCCATGTTTGGGGGATGGGGGGGAGAAGAGGACAAGGGTTATCACGTCCATTTTGTAGCATCGGCGCCACCCCGAGCTTCGTACCATCGGGTGCACAAACCCTTCTCAGCCCTGGCCTCGACACTCAGCCCCTGAACTATTTAGCGGCCCCTGGTCTGCATAAACTGATGCCACGTGTTTCGGGTTTGCTCCTTCTAGCTCCTTGGCCAGATTAGGATTTGTGGGGTGCGGACGTTTATGGATGTAGGTTGTGTGTGGGAGATAAGACTTTATCGGTTTGGGATTTGTGGTATATAGGAGTTTATTGGTTTAGGATTTCCCGGATGGGTTTCGACGCTCACACTCGCACTTAAAGGGCTTGGGAATTGTGGAATATAAGACCTTAGGGATTTGTTGTAGCGTTTTGAACTTGGCAGAAAACTCTGTACACATCGGTGAAAAAAAACATGTTCGGCCAAGACCTGTCTTCACACCTTTCACTTTGCTGCTGGTGCTGCTGGTGGTGGTGGTGCTGCTGCTGCTGCTGGAGCTGGAGCTGGAGCTGGAGCTGGAGCTGGAGCTGGGCACATGCCGATGTTGGCTCGACGGTCCGCACGTCTAGGTCTAGGTTGAAAGATCCGAGGGATGCAATTCCAATTGACGGGTCTGCTCGAACCGCCAGAAGCCTGATGCAACTGCATTGCAATCCTGGAGTCCTGGACTTCAAACACCAACCTTGAAACCTCAAGCCTCGCGCTTCTCTTGCTGCACCCTAATCAAAAAAAAAGGACTCTAGGCCCTCTAGGCTGTAGGGTTCAGCAAGGCAGGGTGCAAAGCGACCTTTGTACGCATTCATGAGCCGACAGAAAACGCATCGCCACTGGGTTAGACATGCCGACTGCAATGTGCCTCGTCGGATGCTCTGAAGATTGGTTTCCATAAAGATCATTCCACGGAACACTGCAAGGTCTGCTGCATTTGCTGCATGGCCAATTACCGGAGAGGCTGTTCCGAGCCCCACAAACCTCAAGCCTGCTACATCGACATCCGAAGCCGCGAAGCCCGAAAGAGGCCAACACGCCCATGAAAACGGTGACTACATGTCATCACTACCGGCATTGGGGCTCGCTGGGGTATGGCTTGCGGAAGCAGCATGAACTGTGTTGAAAACTGCAGCAACTTCTACCATGCCGCAGGCAATGCTTGCCATGAAAAGTTGGGAACTGTACAATGCAAGGCCCGACTCAGAGTGACAAGCCCGGACCGCGCTTCCCCACCTGTGCGCGTGCCTTAGCTTCTTGCACGCGATTTGCTTCGACACTGCAGATTCTGATGGAGGGATGGGTGCTGAAGCTAAGCTGGTCAAGATGCAGGGCATGTCGCTTTCTGCTTACATCCTCATTTCTTCGGCTGTGGCCCTGCAAAACAGCGAGCCAGGACAATAGAGATGATCTAAGAAAGCTTAGTCTAAATCGTACGACTGCCGGCAGCTATGAGTTCCAATTTCCTTGGGCGTACATGCCTTGGGTCATTGGGTGCACAAATACAACTCCAACACCACATCTCGAACCCCAAGCCCCCCAGACTTTTCCAAAACCCGACATTTAGCCTCACCCAGAAACTCAAAAACCATAGGTCCGAAGTGCAGAGGGGGTCCCGTGGTTAGTATGCTAGCTAGGGTTTCGGATTCTCCTGAATACACACGCAGCTGCCAGGCTCCGTTCTGATCTGCGACTTGCGGAGGACTTGGAGGAGCGCGAGCCAAACGAGTGCCCCGAGTGCCCCGATGATCCTCAGGGTTTAGGGTTACTAGGGTTTAGGGTTTACAGTATTTATTGTTGTTGCAGGAAGAAGCACAAAAAGTCGTGGAACCTGCCGAACCAATGGCTCAGAGAATGAGCTGCAAACTGCGCAAGGTTCCTGCTGCATCAGGATTCTTGTTCACGAGTGCGACTTCCAGCCACTGAGATTTCCCATGAAGATCTATACCGGCAGCAGGCGTATTGCGCACGAACTCGCGCGCGCGCACGCCTAGCCCGCACTCGCTCACTCACACAGAAGCGCAGAGACAGACACGCAGAGACGACATGTATACGGCTGTTTAAGTTCCCACAGCCCGTACCCAGGGCATGACAACCCACCCTGCGTGACGTCAATCCATCAATCGCACGCACTATGTTCAGTGTTAAGGCGCGCACGTTGCGCTGCCACTTCAGGCAGAAGGAGTAGAAGGAGTTGGGGGGCTGCACCGAGGATGCTTGATGACGATGGTATACGGCACCGCAAACTACGCCACAACAGGATGGTTCGGAGCAGGGTGACAAGGCTGATTCGGCCTTCCAGCATGGGCATGTCCACACGCACTGACTCTGCAGTGATGGGACAGAGTGCATACGACCAGCCTCGACCTGCATCAGACGACGGCCGGAAGCTCTTGCTGCAGCGAGACTTCTGAATCGGTGCCGGTACACATGCTTGCCTTTTCACATTTTCGTCAGGGAGATGCGTTGCCACGACGTCCAGACGGCAGTCTGCGAACTGCCCTCTTCCTCCCTGTCCGGTTGTGTCTGATGGGGCAACCCTTTGTGGCACCAAGCACTATCAGGTGCTTGGATCCATCACCCTTTTGAGATCTTGTGCTCGGTTGGGGAGGTGAGGCATTTTTGATGCATCCTGAATAGGCGAAGCTCCCACACCATCACCATCCCTCGGGCTGACGGCTTGAGATCGGGCCCGTGGCGAAAGAATCCCGGAAGTGTTATACAAGGACCGCCATCAACCAAAAGTGGCTGTGCAAAACAGTTGGCCAACAGCGCGTAACCCACAGAATCGAAAAAACGCCGGCAGAAAGAGGATTTAACGCCTTTCCCCGAAGGAAAACCCTGAAACCCCTTCAGCTGAAATCATCAGACAAAGTCGCGCCGCGACCGGCTCCGCGAAGACGAAGGAGGCAGTGCTGGGGCGTCAAAGTGCATGAGCAATCCGAGATCTCCTGGCTTCGGGATCTGTGCTTTGCTGCTCCTGCTTCGTCTGCCGCTTGCCTAACTTGCAGGCGTGCAGAGAACGACAGCAGATTAAACGGCAGGCAAGACAAAAGGGTTTTGGAGGTTTCGGGTCTCTTTCAGCCAAAAAAAAGCTCGTGGATGTCCAGTGGCTCAGGAATGGGTGGAGTTTTTTTGGGGGTCTTTTTTTTTTTTTTTTGGGGGGGGGGGGGGCCTTTTTTTTTTTTTGGTCGATTTTCTTGGTTTTCTCTAGCAAAAACCCTACTTACCTTACATTTTGGACGGATTTTCTGTCATTTCCCTTAGGTTTTCGTTGTTTTTCATAGGGAAAAAGCGATTTTTTTTACATTTTGGACGGCTTTCCTGTAATTTCCCTTAGGTTTTCCTTGGTTTTTCCTAGGGGGAAGACCCTATTTTCCTTACATTTTGGGAATATTACCGGCGAACAACGAAAAAGTCATCACGACAACGAAAGACAAGATGTGACCTATGGATGCCCGCCGGTTCCCGTTCGATGTTCGCCAGTTGGTTTTCGATGTCCGCCGACGGGACGGGACGGGGACGGGGACACGGGGACACGGGGACACGGGGACACGGGGACACGGGGACACGGGGACACGGGGACGGGGGGACGGGG
>CAJNDS010002089.1:239792-252292 GCA_905221605.1 Symbiodinium natans
GAAAACCGGAGCTCTTGCAAGCGATCTAAACAGTGCCTGCGCGTGCGCTTTTGTGCGGGCGGCACTGATGCTTCAGATGCTCCCAGGCTCCCCAAGCCTCGGAGTAGTTCCTCTGCACGGCGAGCCTCCTCCGGGGTAGGCAGGAGCTCGGCGAAGCTCTTTCCTGGCTGTCGACTACACGGCAACAGCGAAGATGTTGAGGGCCGGAGTACGGGCTTCTCTCCCTTCTTCTTGTTCTTCTATGGGGCATGAAGGCCAGGGAAGGTAACCCTGACCAACGTGCGCTGGGCACGTCCAGATGGTGACATTCTCGCTTCTTCTTCTTCTTGTTCTTCTTCTTCTTCTACAGGGCTTGAAGGGCCCAGCGAGCCCTCTGCGCGCGCGCGCGGGCGCGCCCAGTCCGGTCAATTCGTCTCTTTAGTGGTGAAATGCGGGCTTCCCCCTCCGGTATTCTCGCTCTCTGTCTCTTCTTCTGCTCAGCGAAGAGGCCCCCCGAAGAGGACCCCGGCCACGCTGGCCCGCTGCTCTGTCCAGGTGAAAGTTTAGGCACCGTACGTTGACGGCCCTATGCAGTGGAAGCTGTGTCACCACTCGTTAAGACACAAGACTTGGCACTAACACGGGTCCCCCTCAGTTTGGCCCCCCAGGAAAACTTCGTCTTGGCCGTCTTCGTCAGCATGAGGCTCGTCCAACTGCGTGTCTGGGACCCCTTGACTTTGGCCCCCTGTCAGCAGGTTCTCTGCTGTCCCAGGCCCCCAGGGCAACGACGAGCTTGTCGGGGTAGAGGTCAAAGTAGCCTCCCCTGGTTGTTGGTTCTCCGCTTGGCCTCCTTGCCCAGGGCCCCCCGGTTGTTGGTCCTCCGGCTTCACGTAGTAGGTCGACGGCAGCCCGGAACTCATCGAGGTAGAGGTCGACGTAGCTCTCTGTCTCTCTCTTTCTCTCTCCTTCTCTCTCACTCTCTCCCTCTCTTTCTTTCTTTCTTTCTCTCTCTTCTCTCTCTCTCTCTCTCTCTCTCTCTCTCTCTCTCTCTCTCTCTCTATTTATATATATATTCATATGGTTCAGCGTCGAGCGTCCTGGGCCCCCCCCCCCCCCCCCCATGTGTATCCCCCCCCCCCCCCAAGCCTTTGACTTACGGTCTAAAACCTAGACCCTAAACCCTAAAACCCTAAACCCTAAACCCTCAACCCTTAAACCCAAAACCTAAACCACTACACCCTTAAGTCTTAAACCTAAAAACCTTAAACCCGAAAACCTTGAAAACCCTAAAACCCTACCCTACAACCAACCCACAACCACACCACAGGGGGGGGGGGGGATCAGGGGGGGATCATCTTAGTACCACATCCGCGGGGAAAAAACCCTAAAACTAAACCCGAAACCTAACCCTCAAACCCTTAAAACCCTAAAACAGAAACCCTATAAACCCTACACCCTAAAACCCTAAAACCCTAAAAACCCTAAACCCAACACCCTAAACACTACACCTAAAACACACCCCAACCACACCACAGGGGGGGGGGGGGGGGGGGGGGGGTTACATTGGGGGGGGGGGGGGGGGGGGTAGGGGGGAGGGGGGGGGGGCCCGCCGGGGCTGAATCATATATATATATATATATCTCTCTCTCTCTCTCTCCCTCTCGCCTTTTTTCCTTATAAGGACTCGGGCTGACTTGCATGCTTTACCAAGTGATTCTGAAAGTCTTCAGGATCGTGAGATCGACTGCAAGGAGACAAGAACGCAACCATCACCAGACCCAGTACCAATACCCCTTCTTAAAGGCACGCATCCCAAAAAACCAACGCAGGGAGTCCCTGCCTTGCATCGACGCCATCGGCCTGCCACTGTTGTGCGAAATGAACATGTTTCTGATGTTTCTGTTTTGCTGCATGGGCTGAGGTCGGCGCCCCAGCACGTGATACTTAACGACCCTCCAATTCTGACACCCCATTCAGCTTAAATGTATAGGGTTTGGGTGCGGAATCTCTGTACAATCTCGACTCTGTACACTCCAGTTCATGTCTCAACTATGCTGGGGACCTCCTGGGGGCTGCAATCCGAAATCCTCAGCAACCGCAACACACCCCAGTGCGCACAGCTTGCCGACCAATGAAGCGCCTATTTCTCAGCAGCATCGCTTGCAGGTTGCGTGCCGGAGTTGTAAGCTGGAGGTCCTGCCGTGTCGAACCCGGTTTCAGCCTTTGGGTTTAGCACTCTGCCAGATGTTGGTTTGATTGGAAGATGTTTTAGAGAGTACACAGAGGATGAAAGCAGTGCCTTCACAACGCGCTCAAGACACACTAGCCATTACTAGCCATGAACTTTGAAGGGTGCTTTGTCCAACTCGCTGTTCGGTAGCTTCGCGCACGTCAAGATGTGTTCTGAAGCACGCCAGCCTGCCAGCGATGACCTTGCTGTTTCAGTCCGCGACGCTGTGATTTTGGTGTTGGCGTTGCGGGGTGTTGCTTCTCGGGTTGCCTGTTCCCTGGGATGGGGAGCTGCATGTTTCCCCTTGGTCGTGTGGAGACCTGCCTACAGAGTTGCTGATGCAATAGGCATTGGGCAAGACGATGGGTTAAGCGTGCAGAATGGGCCATTCCACGCGGTTGAAGTTTCGAGAAGCAGATAGCAGGCTTCATCCCGTAGCTGGCAACGAGCACCAAGAGCGCCGCGCAAAGTTCAACACGGCCCTCCTCGTCTAGCTCGACGACCGCGTCGCAGGTGAGCCTCAGTGGAATCGGGTGAACCGAGTCAAGATTCTTGAGTCAAGATTGCAAGGCTGCAACTGCTGCAACACCTGGGCCCTGAACTGCAGGAGAGATGAAGCAGCTGTGAGTTCGGTGGCAGCCTTGCCATGGCAAGTAAGAGACTTCATGCTGCACCCTACCCCCACAGGGCCACCAACCCCCCCAACTCCCACATCCAGAATCTGACAACACGAACGAAAAAAAAAAAGCCCTCAGTCATGAACCCAGCCAGAGGTATGCACGGAAGCTCCAGAAAGCTCAGGTCACTCCTAGAGATCCCAGCTGCATAACTTTCATGTGCATTGCTTAAGGCCCCCATCCCACGCCCTTCTGAGCCAGGGCCTTGCTAATCAGGATGCCCTGCTGCACTTGGTTGCGCAGCGACCATTCCAGGGCCTGAGCGGGACATGGATAGAGAGGATCACAAAGGGACTCTCAAGAGGCTCTATTTTCTGCGCCAAGCCCTCTGGAACTGGGACCAGAGCCCGCTTCCGAGGAAGCAGCGCGTCAAAAAACAACACTGTAAGAACCGAAAACCAAAGGAAACACAGGGCTGCTTCGTTGAAGACTTGGGCACATAGGAGCCCATGGACACGACCACCAGGTTGAAAACCTGGCAGACGGAACTTTTCCCACTTGGCAGAAACGAAATTTCTGCAGACCCAGCCCTTCGGCAGAGAGACACGTCCAGACCCTCCCCAAACCCTAACTATAGCTAAGGATGCACGGTGATCGGCTGCGCTCTGCCTCCAAGAACACGGAGTTGAGCTTGTTGAACTGGAAGTCGCCTGGACGACAGGGGGACTCGGAACCTGAGGGAACAGTGGGTCAATGTGTTTTGCGCTGCGAGATGAAGGTGCTTACAGCAAAGACTTGATGTAAACAAAGCCCCTTAGACATCTCGCTGCGCACATAAAAGGGGTGGCTTCTTATCAGCTTCAAGCCCGCCAAACTCTGCTTGAGGGAGGTGGCACAAGACTCGTGAGCTCCTGAACAAGGCCGGAGACCATGAACGTTGGAGATGGAACCGATTGGAACAATCCCCACCAAAACCTTATCCCCACAACAATAACGGGCCGAGGCACAGTCATTAGTCTGCGGGTATCGGTTTCGGAAGATCCGTAGCAGCATCACCACGAAAGGTACCATGTTGCACAGGGCCACCAGCCATGGACGTGTGCACACCAGAATGGCCGGCAGCCGGTACACCGCCAGCATCAAGACAGACATGTGAACAGCTTGAGGCATCGAAGTGACAATGGGCGTCGTGATCATTGTCGATAACGTCATGCCGACGACATACCATGCATCCAGAGCACAGGGGTGGAGAAGGTACGGAAACATGAACCAGGCCCCGAAGAAAGCGAAGCAGGCATTCCCCAGCCATGCCATTGCTGGTGACATCCACCGCACCGATCCCGCCAAGATGTTAATCTGAGTGGCGGTGTTGATGATCAGCCACATGACAAGCATGCAGTTGTTTACGGAAAATGCCATTGCCAAGCGCCTCCCACCTCAGCAGACCGCGGCAAATGTACTTCGAAGTGTTGCAGGAATCCTGCTTACGAGGGTAGAGGCCGTTTTTCAAAGAACTACTGTTCGCAAGGGTTCATGACTACAGCAGCGGTGACATCAACAGATGAGCCCTGCCCTACCCGCCCAAATCCACCCCTATGCTGACACTTCTGTTCCCAGGTCCAGGTTGCGAACTCGGTCCTTAATGATCTGCTCCTCCTGATCGGAACCCAAGATTCTGATCCCTTACTGCCCCCAGTCCGTGGACGAGCTCCCAATTTCCTCCCGAACCCTTTTGCTGGTGCCGGCTCCTCCTGGCTGAACTTTGCTGGCCCATGCCGCTTCCGGCATGACAAGCCTAGGCATTTGTGTGGGGGCTTCGGCGAGGTGAGTGGACCTTGCTTCCTTTGGGGACATGTCTTTGTGCGAAAGCGCCCCGAAGCGGGGGCTTTTTGGGTTGTGGGGTCTTCGTCAGGCGGGAGGCTTTAGCAGGTCCATTGAAACCTTGCGTCGCGAACTCGCATGCGCCCCGGTATGACCGCGGCTTGAGATTATAAACCCAAGAATGAAGACTTGCTCAGCAGCGGCCGCGAAGCAGGATCCAAGCCTTGTGGCAAAGTTTACGATGTCTTTCCGGCGCTGAAGGGCAACCCAAGCAACCTGCATCGCTTCTTGCATGATGGCGGGAGAGGGGGGGGAGTGGGGGCACATATGGGCACATCCCCGCCCCCCAAAAGTTGTTCCGAGCAGAACATGGAGATCTAACGATTGTTCATTCCCAGCCTTGAGGAAGCACATGACTTGCAGCGCAATGTAAGTGAAAAGCCAGGACTCCTCGTGCAATGCATCCGGCTCAAGCGAAATCTCCATGGCCAGGAACAGCACGAGGATTTGCAGGTCTAGGAGTCTAGGTAGACTTGAACAAGACGTAGCCTTTGTCATATTATTGTAGACCTTCTTGCCCTGCAAAATTCTGTTTTTCTATACGCTTGACATCTCAAGTGGTTGGGATCGGGGCCACTGCTTGAGAAGCATACAGGTCTAGGCCCTTTGGCCTTAGATGGATTTGTGGGTTTTCGAGCCAAAGGCAATAAAAAAGCCGGCCCATGGGTGGGAACCCTAAACCCTTTTACATCCAGGCCTCTGATGTCTGCCGGTTGCCCTAAACCCTAGCACCCTAAACCCTAAAACGAGCCCCTTGTGCTGTCCAGTGCAGCTTTGGGGGGCTTAAATCCATAGTAGTTCAGGGTTTCGAGTCTGACAAGCACGATCAAAGACCATGACCGGGAGACCTGGGTCTACAGTTCGGGCTTAGGTGCTTCGGTTCCTGGCGCAGGGCACTCGTAGGACCATGCAAGTGTGAAGGTTGGTGGCTCCGTTATCCAAAGATCCCGGTTATAGATCTGCACTTGCACCTTCAGCTTCTGCTGGCCCACCAATGTCAGCACCTGGGGATATGCGATGACTTTAACGGTGGAGCCACCGTGGCTCTTTTCGGTTTTCCTTTCTTTCACGGGGCTGCTCTCGATCCCTCTTTTCCACTTCCTTTCGTGACGTTAGGAAAGTTTAGAGGCGCGGGGCTGTCGGATGAAGGCCTGTGTATATTGGGATTGAGGATCGGTGCTTTCAAGCTTGAACAGCCAGGATGCCCTCTTCATGTGGTCGACCTTGGCGAGGAGATCGTCCACAGCAGAGCCGAACCTGAATTCGCTTCTATTTTGCGCTGATTGGACCTCAGAGCGCCTCCGAATAAACATGGGACAGAAGAGATGTTGTCTTTGCAGCCCCAAGATCAAAGGAGATGCCACAACAAATGCACCTACAGGGCGATTTTGGCGGGGCCACCTCATACCTCTGCTGCCTGATGCGACCCTAAACCCTGAAAGGAGAAGTGACAGCCAAAAGAGATGCTGAACTCTAAGCTGACATGGTGTCAGGGGAATGCAAAGACACACTAATTTTAAAACAGCCCATCCTAAACCCTCAACCCTGTGAACCGAACCCGTTTCTTCCGTACTTCAGCTGAGCAGAGCGATAGGTCAGAGTCATAAGAGTGGGTCTGAGTGGGTCTCTATCGCATCTTTCCGTTTATGGGCTCAATTCAGGGGTACTGGGCTTCTCTTGGGAATTTCTGGCCAGTGCAAGCCAAAGCAGCGGAGCCGTTTCGTCCAGGATTGCCTGACATCTCAACCATGCCCTAGATCCCCAACCGCAACGTACAAACCCGAAGTCCCGAAAATCTCCCCAGGACTAAGCACCACCGGAATACGCAACATCCGTGCTGAAGCCAGCAGTTTTTTTTTGGCGACATTTAGAGTCTAGAGCCAACATCCCCGAGCCCCAGGCTCTGGCCTCAAAGTGGCAGGTCTTAGCCGTGGTCTTGGAACAAGAAAAACCACTGAAACGCAGGGTAAATAATCCAATACTGAGCCGTGGGGCCCGGATGTCCGTCATAGCCTTGCTGTCGACATCTAGAAGCTGCTGAAGTAGTGCGACTCGCTGGATGCCTCTGGTGAGGCAGTGAGGCACCGCAACAAAGCGGTGTATGTGAAACAGGGTTTATATTACTGTTATTGGCGAGTGTATATAAGGTTCCTTTTTGACATTGGTGAGTGTATATTGGTGTCCTTTTGGGGATACAAGAAATACCGTGCTTAGTACAAATCTAAGCTGTCTCACCTTGATATGATTCACGACCTCCGGTCCGCAGTACAAGAAATATGAACCCTACTTCACATCTTTCCGCTTGAGCTAGCTGGGCCGTCAGAAGGACATTCGGTCAACGAAGCAAGGACGCACTCCTGCCTTCATCACCTGACAAAAAACCAAAAACGCCCACCCAAACAGCCCGCCTGCATCGATGCCAAGGAAGAGGGGCCCAGAAGGTGAGCCGTTCAGGGCTTCATCTGCCATTGTCAAGCCTTGGAGCGGCTTCTCGCATGCTGTCCAATTTCCCCTTGAGCCTGCCGTCGGACAGGAAGGATGATGTTCCTTGTGCCGCGGCTGTTACACTGTTTTTGCCTAAAGTCCACAGGCGAGTTGAAGGCAGCCAAGTGACTGTGGCACAGGACCTCCTGGACAGCTACAGTGAATGTCTCCGACCTCGGCATGCCGGGGTCTTTCAATGCTCCTAGGAGTCCCTGGGCTCCTGCATCTCTCCACTTAGGTTTTGCATATCAAGGGTTAATTATGTGGCATTATCTGGGCCAGAACCCTTCTGCGGAATGGCAAAGGCACGACAAGGCCCAGACCGAGTGTACACCACAAACACGGCCGCCACTCCAGCCTAAGAGCCCAGCGTTCCGGGCCCGTATTTGCTGGGTTGTGCTTTAAGCGAAGGCCTAGGGTCGAGGAGTTTGAACAGCAAGAGGAACAGACATTCACCAAGTAGAGGCCCAGGGGCGACGATGCCAATTGGCACCTGGAGAGCACACTTACGCGAAGCTGAAATTCTGGTTGGGGGTGCAGTTCCCTTATCACATGCAGGCTGCGCAAGGAGTAAGGACCCCGAAGTGCCATGAGGAGAAGAGGAGAAGACTGCTTTGGAATCGAATCGTCGAATGGCCGCAAGCTTACATTGATGCTCACCTCACCTCTTTGTTGCAGAAAGAACCCTGTCCATGAGCCAACGTAGCCAAGTGTCCAGGCACGCAAGCGACATTTTCCTGAGCTTCCCCAGGCGTTATCGGCACCAGGCTTTTTATGGGGTCGGGCAATCTTACCGGTGTGACCCATGAGTCCAGTATTGATGGTTTGGCCTTCGGGATCGAGGATTGCCTGCAAAAAGAACCAAGCTCGGACTCTACGTCGCTGGAGCCGAACAATCTGACAGCAGAGCTCAGAGCCCAATGAAACACATCTTGTGCTTGGGCAGCGAGTGGAGCTAAGGGTTGCCTTGTGCTGCTTTGCGGCTGCCACAGCCGCACGCCGTAGGGTGCTTTCCGCTCTGCACACAAGCAGCCTTAGATTGGGGCCCCGGGTACATAGCCCTGAACGCGCTGAACAGGCAACCTTAAAGTTAGCCTAACTTTACGGTTTCAGGGTTCGAGCTCGACCCTACATCCTGAAGCACGGCCATGGCGCATCTCCGGCAGCAGCGGCACATGGCAGTGCAGCAGCACATCTGAGCAGGGCAAACCAAAGATTTCAGGGAGGTTCAGAAAGCATTGCTAGGGTTCCATATGCCACCATCGGATTTGGCATGTAGAGGGGGGTGTCTTGGGCTCAAGCCCCCCCCCCCCCCCCCCCCCCCCCCCCCCCCGGCCCGTCAAACAAAGAGCTCCAGCGGAGAATCGGTGCTTTCGTTTTCATCCCTGCCTGCCAGATAAACATGAAGAAGAGGCCGGCCATGATCGGCGAACCTGCGATGCTCAGGCTGGGCCCTCCGGATCCGCGCTTGGGGTGCGCTCTTCTGGCGGGCGGACGTCTGATTCTGCATCGGGCGGGCTCGGAGGGGCGGGCTCGGAGGAGCTGAGATGCTTGGACGAGTGAAAGTGTAGGCGCTTAGGCTTCGAGGTCCAGGGGCTCTGCAAAACTGCAGCCGGGCAGCCGAACAGCAGCAGGCTAGAGAGGTACTCCTGCAAGACATTGTTGAACAGCAACACGCGGCATCGAAAGCAGCGAAAGCTGATAGCCTAGGACCTGGCCTCCAAAAGCCTTTGCGCCCGTTCCGACTACATTAGGCATCAGACGTATCGATGTCGGAGAGCCGCGAAGAATTCGACGGGCATCGCCAAAGCTATGGCACAAGTAGAAACTCGGGAAACCTGGGCCCCTACCAAAGACCGCTAAACGGTCTGTCAGAGGTATTCGGGTTTCTGCAGGCCCGCCTCCAGTTGTGCACTGCATTCACCTGGCACTTGGCACTGAGAACGTGGCCTAGAACAGAGCAGGCTAGGTGCGGATGCTGGGATGTGCAAAGAGTTGTTTTGTTGAGGAGATCAGGCTGCTCGAAAGAAGCCACCATGCCACCAGGTCCCAAACTTCCCTCAAACCTGCCTGACATAACCCAACTCCCAGGCCCCCAAGCGACTCCCCTTGAAGGCTGCTCCCCCGACATCCGAACGCCCGAAGCCCCTTGGCCGCCCACTGGACGTGGTAGCCTCGACCTCGGGGGAAACATTTAAACATGTTTGAAGTTGCTTCTGGGCCTAGCTTCCCCAGCACCGGCAACTGCTAGGAAGGCTATGGAACGAATGCCTAGACCCCTCATGCACGCGACCCCCAGAACCACGAAGAGTTGATATATCATGCATTTTCATGACCTGCCTCTGCTCCCAGGCCCTTGTTACCACTGATAACCTCCATCTCTGACACCAAAAGCGCTTGGATTAGCCCTTTCTTGCGGTCGCAGTCTCCGCTTGGCAAAGTCCATGAGATTTGCCCCTTGAGCTGCCGATGATCGCAAGGTGTCGTAGACTAGGGTGCATCTGGGCACTCCATACAGCAGCTCTCAGAGATCAAACAGAATCAGACACGACCGGACACCTCACTGCATTGGCATTGCCCAAGAGATGGATCTACATGGCGTGCGTTGTGCATCTTTGCAAAGTACGTGGGCTGATCAGGCTATAGATTTCCTGAAGCAAAATACACGTGCAACTTCATGTGCACACATCGTCTCGAATCGTTCTCAGACGATGCTTGAAGCACACTATCTGGAGCGCATTGGCCCGCGCTGTGAGATCCAGGGGGGGGGATTTCCCTGAATCCTTGGAAGACACCTGGTTCCCTGATACTCTCCGAAACTCAAGCAGCTCCGACGAGACAGCGGATCCCCCAATCGCTTTGGCGACGATTCTACCTCAAGAAGATGTATACCTCTCATGACTGGGGGCTGCTAGCAATAGGAATGTGTACGACTTGCGGAACATAAGGTGGAGGGTGCTATGATATCGGAATATTAATGTTCGACTGCGCAATCCCTGGTCCCATCTCTAATACCACTGCATTGGGTACTGCGAATAGGGAGTCTGGCGCTGGATTATCTACTCGTCTGATGGAGCAGCGGGCAACCATGATCAGCGAAGCTGGTTCAGCACAAGTACCTCAGCTTTCGCTTTCGGCTTCTGGCTCCAGGCTGCAAAGCTGCCATACCTCCCCTCTTCCGCCTTCCGAAACCAAAGCTCCTACAAGGAGCAGAATGAAAAAACAGCTGCGAACCATAAGCCCTTCAATGTATGCCAGGGGGCTCCCACAAATGCCAGCAACCCCGGCTGTGCCCAGTGGCCGGCATTGATCACGCCTTGGTTCAAATTTGGCGGGATTTGCTTGGGGAAACTCGCCGCCTCATCCTCGATGATCCAATCTAAGCAAAGGGCTAAATACGTAACCTACCTTTGACTACTCAGGTCACCTTGTGAAGATGTGCGGCTGTTTCTGCTGACATTCCGCTTGCACAAAGCAGGAGCTTGCTCGGATAGATATGGCCGCACGTCTCATGAGAGCTGAACGCCAGACAAATCCACAACCACTTCAAGGATCTCATCCACTGTTTTTCACTTCGGGTTCAAGAGTGCCGCTCACATTCTGCATTGGTGTGCGATGGAAGACAGGTGCGCGAGCTAATGAATGCCGATTGGTGTAGGTCCTGGCAAACAACACGCAGAAGCAAAAGCGCCTGCAATCAAATACTGAATCCTGAATCTGAAAGCCATGTTTAAGCAGCACTTCATTCAACCGGGGTGCTGCCGCCACCGGTGGTCGTGGTGGTGGTGGTGCTGTTGCCATCACCCACGCTCGTGATGCCCATTCCGTCGCACACCGAACCCTTGCCTCGGCAAAAGCTCCTGAGCCCCTCTCAACACATCCATGACCGATGTTTCGGGGACCGTTTCGGTTCAACAGCCCGGTGATGCAAGCTCCAGTGAAAGATTCCGGTCCCGACTTTGGGACGGCCGTCTTCGTGAATCAACGGTAAGCACGGCATCCGGCATTGCGCCATGATTTGCAAACGCACTGAAAATAACCTTTGGTAGCAGAAACCCTTGGTTTGGCGTTAAGAGATGTTAAGGGCGTCAAGTTGATCGGATGAAGGGTGGGCCTTCAGCACTCTTCTGTGATATTCACACGTTCAGATGTCAAGGTGAAGGAAGAAGAGCAGGGTAACACCTCTGAGCGCACGGGGCGCGCATGCTGGAAGGTTTTCGATACCGACATATTCCGGCAGGTGAAGACCTTTCAAGCAATCCACAAACAATGTTGGGCAAGAGTTTCCTTCGGGTTCGGGCCTAAACGGTCATCATCCTGATGCGTGCTTGCTGCAGGGTTTATGGACAGGAATTTGGCCAGCTGTAACTGCCGTGCATCTTTTGTGGGGCCTTTGGAGTTCCTGAGGCGGCTGGCCGCACCAGCCCGAAGTGGAGTTTGACCAGACGCAGGTGCCTTGAGGCGAATCTGGGGGCAAAGTGCAATTCAAGGACTTGGGTTCAACACTTCAAAGGACACGGGGTACAAAAGAAGCCCTTTACTCATCCCTGTGCGCATCCAAAAGGTGGCTGAAGCCCGTGGAACCCCGAATCCACCTACACTCGGCGCGTGAACCTGATTTGTCACTAGGTTTTTTAAAGGCTGGAAACCCGAAGTCCGAGTGTGAGGAAACCTCAGCCCTAGCCGGAAGCTGCACATAACAGCCTCGAGCAGCACAGCCTTGCAGCAAAATATGTAGTTCACGCCTGTTGCAGCTACTGCACTCGACATGATGGCCAACACCGGCTGACACACAAACACACATTATTGCGTGAGTGCCAATTGACTGCGCACAGCACAGCTTCAAGCCATCTTTGACCAGGAGCACTCAACATTACCCAGCCAGTGGGAGGCCTTTGACATGTTCAAGCCGCCAAAAAACAAAAACAGATGTCCCGACCCTAGTAGTTTCCGTTGCTGGAAATGGAGGTTCAGCATGGTGGATGTACGATCACGGTGCAACAGTTTTCGCTGGCAAGGTACAGCCGCCGTCGTTCATCGATTCGCAGTACGTGGCGTTGGTGTCGTTGTAGTTCTCGCAAATGGCTGCCTTCACCGTCCCCAGCTGAATCAGCATGAGAGCCTGACCGAGCAGCAAAGGTGCGTGCCATGGTCTGTACTTTCGCTGCGCAGCTGTCTCAATCGTTTGTGCCTACGCCCACAAGCTTGATCGGATGATGCTGGGTTGGAGTCTTCTTGATTCCACTCGAGTCCCAGGAATCTTTTAACAGTTTGGAGGTCCCTAAGCAATCCGTGCAACCTTTGCAGCG
>CAJNDS010002089.1:257292-294792 GCA_905221605.1 Symbiodinium natans
GCAGAGGATTTACAACATGCAATGTGAAATTTGGGCTTTCGGGCTTTTGGCCAGATGCCGGCATAGCTCATCCTCGTCAGGAAGCAATAGATACTCTCTGCACGCATCACGTGCTTCAAGCACCTTCTCGAAACTGCCAGTCGCAGCAAAAGTATGGCTTTCAAAGCCCTCCATCCGAACCTCTCAATCAATAAGCTGACCCCCCCCCGAGCCCTTGACAGTATCAGTGCTGCATGGCGGAGAAGCCTCCCAGGGCCAGGCGGATCAGGATCAACAAACTGGCACTTGCGTGAGAAGCCTTCTCGCTTTGTTAAGATGGTCTGCGGTTGACATTGAAACGCCAGAATTGTCATCTGCTGCCAAAACTCCTTCGGGCCGGCCTCTTTTTGAAGGCAAATCTGGGGGGGGGGGGGGGAGCATCCTTGTCAGCAGGAATATCTACGAAGCCCCTTGCGCCTCTTCATCCGCGGTACCACTGGTGGGCAAAAGGAAGCTTAGAGAGACCTTCTCTTGGTTTAAGGCTGATGGTTTAAGGCTCTGGGTGCCTTGGGGCTGGGGGGAGGACAAGGGGGCTTTTTGGGTTTGGGGGTCCAGGATTGGGGGTCTAGGACGTGCTGTTGGCCAAAAAGCAGCGGGAACGGCACTCGTTGCAGTATGCACATGGAGATCTGGAAGCTGCCAGTGCCCCACGCTTGGCAAAGTGCTTTTGCTTGATGCTGTAGTCGTCGGGACCACCTGTCCTCCGTAGACCTTCTCATTCATTCATGACCACCAGCGGGTGTATCTTCTATGTGCTTCGCAGAAAGCCAGGACATGGTCTCGTGCCAAGGCAGAGCAGGAATGGTATAGTGTTCCGGCTGAGATCCCACCCTGCAGCTTTTTGGCTTCAAGGGTGATCGGCGGTCGCTGGAAGTTATAAAAGGCTTCGAAGGAAACCTGGTCTCTAGAGGGCTGTCGGCAAAGCCGAGGGCAACTGTACGGCAGCTCAAAAGAGACATGGGGAAGAGCTGTGCGACCTTCCGCGCCCTCAAAATCAGGAGCGTGTAGTGCTCCACAGGCAGATGCCAAACATGCCAGATGTGAGGGCACACAGGCTACCAGCAAACCCGCGCCCACAAACTTCTTGAACTCTTTGAGGAGGAACTGCCTAGACGACGGTAGACCTGATGCCTCTCCATTGCTCAGCTTTCAAGCGCTAACTCTGCAATGCCCCTGCAACTAAACTCTGACAGAACAAGTTGGGCTCTGGACTCGTGTTCCCCCCTCCGGAGAAAAGGTAGCGGCCTCACGCTATGCGGCCAAAATTACCGCACGAATAGCCTTTGCACACCTGACCTCAACAGCTGAGTCCTACATCCGTTTTCTGGGGACCCTTGTTTCAACGACCCAAGAGGTGCTCACAAAGATTCAAGAGGATGAATCTTCGTCCGAATCCCAAATCCGGTGTCCCTGGCCCCTCGAAACTGAAAAAAAACTTCCAAAAAGGTCTGGGCTTCCGGTTGAGGATTGAAAACTTTAGGATCTCCGAGTTTTGCACTTCTGTAGAAGGGTTCGGTCATGCGCAAGGGCCAGAAAAATGCAGCACACGGTCTCGTCTGGTGCAGCTCTTCACTGGGAGAACAGACAGGCCTTTCAGAATTCATGTGAAAAAGCCCTTGAGACCCGCCTGGATGAGGTATCTCTAACCCCAACAGACAACTTGAAGCACCTTACAGTGTTTCAACGTTCACGCTCTCAGCGGCTTGCGCGACTCGGCTGAGCAGCGACAGCATCCCAATCCCTAGAAGGTTGAAACTGCAGGTGACGACAGGTCACGTAGCCGCTAGGAGGCTTAAGGATTTGAGGGTTCTGGCGTCACTTGCTTGGGATGAAGGGTTCACAGCCTGGGCACCATCGTACCATACCCCATCCTGGCACACAAAACAGTTGTGGCAAATTCAGAGTCCATCCCCCGGGTACTCAACGTGAAAGAAGCGCCACCTTCGAGAGGGAGCTTGGTGACGAGGACTCCGGCGTTGCGGTTGCTTCCCACCCGTTTCGCACGCGTTTACGGGGAAAAGGTCAGGTTGCACAATAGCCCAACTTCAGATTCTTACTCCAGAATGCTGAGGATGGGTGTTGGGGGGCTGTTCTTTCCACACACAGATACAGGCTTAGCTTTAGGATGCAAGGATTATGGGGCAGAGAGGGTTTCCTTGCCGAGAGCCTCTGGAGAGGCTTATGCTTGCTTCTTCTCGTTCGCTGTGAAGCTGAACCGGCTGAACCGGCTGAAGCCCTAAGGCCTAGGGCCTAAAAGCGTGGGTGCCTTGTACCTCTTTCTCTTTGGCAGGACATCCTATAGCTGCAATGCTGCCGGCACATCCTCCCCCTCACTCCCTCAAAAAAAATCAACTTCTGGGGCCTCTAATGGGGGGCCAAAGCCCGTTGGGCCGTGTAGGCGGCCAGGCCCAGAGCGTAGCCCAGCGCTGCCCAGATGCCTGGGAGTTGCCCTAAACCGCCTTGAAGTCCCCGAACTTCATTTCAGGGCCTTCGAAGCCTTGCTTGCTTTTGGGGGGCTTGATCCTCAGAGCCTGAACCTGCCCCAAAATATTGCCGCAAGCACCCCAAAGCCTAGCACAAAAAAACCACAAGATCTTCCCAAACACCTCGACATGCCCAGACTTGGACCCTGTTTGACCCTATTTGCTCAAACCGTCCCAATACAAAGAAATGCCCAACCTCCAAGTCTTTGACGGGGGACTTACGCGCCGTGCGTACCAGAGGAACCCCACGCCCTCCAGGCCCATCAGGGTCACCCCTGGCAGCGACGTTGCTTTGCGGCCGCGAAGTTACCGTTACCAGTCATAGGCCTACAAGCTCCGCAAACCGCTTCAGAGCCTGGCCCCCTCCCCGCCCATCGTAGCCTGCTTACCCCCCTTCTTCCACGCTCTGAAGCCCTCAAGGCCTGCGACGCTGCCGACAGCTAGCATGGAGCCTCCGGTTCCGGCCGCCTGAGCCACTCGCTGAAAACTCATGTTGAGCTACGTGCTTGGGCTTCGGGGCGGGGGCGGGAACGGGGGCATGGGACAAGTCACAGTGCTGCGGCAGAGGGAAGGAACGGAAGCGACTTGCAGTTTTGATGTCTGGAAACAAAGCCTTCCCAGCCCATCGCATTCCGGCCGTCAATTTAGCCATATTCAGCCCTTTCTCGCTTCCCGTATCACAATCATTTAGAACACCAAGAAGCAAGGGCAGTCAGCTGCCACAGCGGGGAATCCATGGGCTCCTTCACATTTAAATTCCCGAGTCTGCCAACACAAGGTAACATTAGTAACACATTAGCTCCATGGAGGCAGGGAGGTGGCTCTTTGCCCTGCTTCGAGGCGTCCAAGACACGAGAAATTCAGGGGTGTAAAGCGTCTTCCCGTCCTCGAACATCTCGATCGATGCCTGCACATGATGAAACCCGCCCACTTTTGTGGACTTTGGGTAAAGTTTCCAGGCCTCACAGGCCAGGAGAGCAATACATTGAAACAGAGAGATCCGAAACGGCTAGTGACTTGTTGGTGGAAGCCTCTCAATCTCAAATCTTGTCTCGAAGCTCATGCTCGGTTGGCATTTGCTTGCACCTTCGACCCCAAGGCCCATTTGGTGCGGCACATTTTCGACATTGCAACCGCCAAAGCCAGCCTGGACCAGCGGGACGTTGTCGACCACCGCGGACGACACGCCGAGCAGGGAGCACAAGAGCAACGAGCTGCCATGGGTGACCTGAGCAGGTTCTGGGGGTGGAGTTTGAGTCTTGCAGAAGCAACTACAAAGCAACTTAGGCAAAGGGTGCTTGCGCAAGCTGCCCATGAAGGAGGGTCTGGCATAAAGTTTAATTAGGGCTCAAGCTTCAGAAAAATTGCCTCGAGAAGCCCCCGTTGCATGCGGGTCGAGCCCTAGCAGGATTGAGAATTCATGCTCTTTTCAGACGTAGCGCAAACCTTCTGAAGCTGGGCGACTTCCCGCAACCCGAAGTCCACGAGACCCCGAAGCCTGCCATTCAGAGTGCACAATATTACCCGCCTCTTCCATGAACTTGGCGTAGCGCTCCAGGACTTCGGCAGACTCCAAAGCCGACACGCCGAGCAACACCTCGGTTAGGGCCGTAGCTGCCGGGGTTTTGTTCGTTTTTCAAGGGTCTCTTTTTGGGCTCTTGGGCCGGTCTGCTAAGAGGATGGGGGGCTCAGGACCTCAGTGGTTCATGCGTGTGCAATCTTGGCAATCGACTGCCTCTGCTGCAAAGGGCCATTAATGCCACCCTTCGCGATCAACAGTTGCGATAAACACTTGAGAGAGTCTTGTGTTCCTGATGCGAAGTAAGGTGTATTGGCGGCACATCCAAGGCACACCGGTAAAGAAGAGGAGGCTGCTCAAGTCCACCTAGCTCAGCTGATGAAATCGTTGTGAACAGATTTCAATATGGCTTAGGGAGGGCAAGGGGAGGGGAAGGAGGGGGTTTCGGGGTTTCGAGCCTTGTGCAAGGCGGCAGGCACCCCTTTCAGCCCATGGAGCGGCCCGGTCTCCTCATCACCCTCGACCTGCAGTTTCGGCATCACGAGGCGTCCAGAGCACTTCGGGGGGCTACACGCGAAAAAGTCCTGAAGCCTGAAGCCCTCTCAGAGCCTTACAGCCTTAGAGATCTCAGGGGAATCTCAGGGCCCCAAGCCGGAACCGACTCAATTCGATGACTGCCGAGGCACCAGGCCCAAATCGCAAATCTCGGAGACCAGCCAGAAAACGCCCAGCGCCATCATCATGCCAAGGTAGGGTGGGAGCCTTGGCACATGTGGTCTCGGCTACGTGGAGCTGAGGGTGCTGCGCAACAGTGGCAAGCTTGAACCTGACTTTTTTTGAGCAAGCCAGGCGAGGACTCGGCTTCTGCCGGTAATACCTACATCCGACGCTCAACGTCACCCATATTCTGCGGCCTGTCTCTGAAACTAAACAACCCAAAGCAGCACGGTACATGGAAAAAGTCAACGCAACCGCATCCAAAGTGAAAGTTCATTCTGCCAGAGAGGTGGATTGTTGGGAACCGCCTACTTGTAGATGGATGCACTGCTGCTGGTGGGTTGAAGTTGCCGATGTTGCCGGCTGGCAACCCGGTGACCATCTTCACAAGCGGCACGGTCAGGATGCACAGCATGCCTCGAGTGCTTACAGCGCCGGAGTCTTTTGTGGAGATAAATTGCAGGGGTAGGGTCATCAAAGCCGCGAGGAAGCGTGAATCTATGCGATGTACGTAGTACAAGACCAATGCCCGAGGCTGCGAACCTTTGCCCCGTGAAGAGCGGGAAATCACAATCGTGTTCCGTCAAGGCTCCCACAAGCAAAGTCATCTTGCCTCGGTTGCACTTGCACGTCCGCTGCTGAATCTTCACAATTGCCGTGCTAGAGTGCCCGCAGCGGCTCCTGTAAATTCAAAATCTGCTCAAGGCCCGAAATCTTGAGACTCCAGGCCCTGCGCGCCCAGGTGCCATTCATGCTGCTGGCCACAGGGGCTTCAAATTTTGCCTCCTGCCGCAAGGATCCCTCCTGACTCCGCTTGGCCTTTCCAGGGCAATAGGACAATGGGTCGACGATTCTGTGTGCTCAAAGAGTCTGATACTGCATTGCCTTCTTCTGGTCGACAAGAGCCTACCTCAATACTGCTTCTCTTTTCTGGTTTGGACAAGATTCGTATGTTGTTTAGCGCAATAACTCATGGCATGATCTTCTTGAAAAGCAAATGACTTGCACGCTTTAAACATAAAGAAACAATTCCCCAAGTGCAACGCAGTGCTCACATGATGGATTCGGAAATATCCTGTGTGTTTCCTCAAGCGCTCATGGCATGATTCTCTTTATCAAGCAGGCTCGAACAGTGCTAATACAAAATGAAACGCAAAGAAATAATGGGGGGGGCAGCGCCCTTGCTTCCTTGCGTTCCTTCCCCTAGTTTTCGGTTGTTTCTTTCTTTCTGTCTTAGTTCTTCATTTGCTCATGTCCTTTCCTTTCTTCATTTCTGAATGTCGTTACTGATTCTTTCTTTCTTTGCCTAATTTCTGTGCCTCCATCCTTTGTATCCCAAAAGGTCTTGTCGCTCCACGCGTTTATAGGAAAACAGCTGTCTCGAGAAAGCCTGCGGGGTTGCATTTAGCCAGGGCCAGAAGCCGTAATGGTCCTACAATGGGCTCAAGAGTACCCCGGCTGTCAAGCGCGGCACCTGTTGCTTGCACTCACTTCCGAGAACCTCGTCTCAACTCCTAACTACCGTCCCAGAAGAAATGCATGCTCTGGACACCGGAAGCAGCCCTAGGCCAACAGTCCCGAGAAAGGGTTTAGGCTTCCTGGGCTGAAGGTTGGAGCTTAAGGGTACAGGAGTTAGGATGATTTAGGAAACTTTCCTGTTCAGGTTCGGGCCCTCACATGGCGGGCCATGGCATGCCCAGGCCGCCTGCCACCAGATCCCGAAGAGCGGGATGAAGCCGGCCACGAGAGAGGGAAAGAACAGCCAAACCTGGGGCATGTTGCACATGATCGCATTTGTGCTTGGCGCTGGGGGCTATTTCGGCGGGGGGGCTACAGGGATGTGAGGATGTGTTGCGGCGGCACTGGTTTCAAGACTGCAGAGTTGCTTGAGGCTTGAGGTGGATCATTGAAGTGGCTTTAGGCTTACGGTGAGAGTGGGGTTCTTATTGTCACGGACCGGACAGGAAACTTAGATTCGGAAGGCCTCAGGGCCTTTGTAGGAATTCCAGGCCAAGACCTACAAACAAGAACTCTAGAAAAAGCATGCTGCTGGCTCTGTCAAGTCCCCACATGTCACGGCAAGAAAGCCCTGTAATCTAAAATTTTGGAAAGCCCAAACGAACTCCCTCGTCAACTTCTGAACGCTCTCCAAGTGTCTACTGTTCCGAAGGTCGAGATCCTGTGCTGAATCCTCAGCAGGCTACGAATGTGGAGGGTTTTAATTCTCACTGCCTTGCATCCGGAGGACTATTCTTGGGGGGACGCTCTGCCACACAAAGTCGATCGATTGGCTGATGCTCCGTGCATCGACAATATGTCAACCATCGGAACGACCTGCCCCTCCGGCATGTTTGTTAAAGCTTGCTATCCCGAGCCACATCATCTGGGCGCTTTGGGGGTTGTCTTTTTCGGTTAGCAAGTATTAACAGTGATCCTCGGCCAGTAAACACATCGTGATTTTGTTAGTCCATGGGCGCTACGCCGAAGCACCAGACTGCTGCATGCTCATGTCAAAAACCCTCTTGAACAACACCCTCGAATCTCCCAAATATGCCTCGGGCCTTCATAGTCAAGCCATTCTGGCTACATCTGAGCTACTCGCACACTGCGCATCCAGTGTGATCGAATGCCACTTGTACAAACAGCCGTTAATGCGTTCAGTGTCAGTAAGGTCCAAGTTTCAGCCTCAACCTCCAGAAGTTACAAACCCAAAGTTTGCCCGAGCCCTACAGCCCAGCAGGCCATGTTCAAGCCAGGATCCATAGCATGGTGGTCGTCACCTTGGCCAGGGTGGTGCAGGTCCCGCAGCTAAACGTTCAGGTTCAGGCATGCAGTTTTCTTCTCGCTTCCTTCCTGTCGTGGTTCGTGAGTCTGCAAGGTCTTGGGAGGACGCTGACAGACCTCCCTTTTAAAACAAGCTTCAACTCAGGGGCACTTGCGCAGAAGGGATGTTCCATGCACACATCCTGGCACACTAACTTCTTTGGAATGGCAGTTCCCGACCACTGGCGACGATTCTCGCAGAAGTACCCGAATCTCCCGCCTCGTGCAAACTTTTCGTTCTTGGTCCTTGATCATCGTTTTCTTGCTGGCTGTTGGGTTGAACATCTGGGTTCGTAATCCTGAATCGCTCTGCAGCCGCCCCAGCCCGCGAGACATGTCGGAGGCCCAAGAACTTGGCCCAAACAAGACAAAGCACCCTGTTGCCATGTGCTGCCAGCATGCATCGCCGATTGGACTCCAAGCGCCCCCAGCGTTGGCCGCAACGACCACGACACCGCCACAGGAGTGCCTCCAATCCTGCAATCCAGGCAGGAATCTGCATCAGGAAAAGCACACCCTGTGTTGCCCTACACCACAACTTCTATGTTTACTTGGTGCTGCTGAGGCGATTCGGGGGGGGGGGGGGGCGGGTACAACGCGGTTTAAACTCTTTCTGCTCATAGCGGGGGGGTAGCTCTGTGATCTCGGAGCATGCCTGATTGTGAGGCACCACGCGCTTCAGGATCTTGATGCACACGATGGTGGCGGTCAAGTTGTCAATCACAGAACTTAGGAAGAAAGCGAGGGTACCTGGCTTGATGTGGCGAGCTTCTCAGGACGCCCAGGGCATACCCTCCGCATCCCTGGGCACCAGTTTGGGAGGAGCAGCCTCTGCTACAATTTTTCTGTGTGGCGGCATGATGTGCCATGGACAGGGTCCTTAAGAGCAAATGCACCTCAAGGCTTCTTGTGACTTTGGTGCTCTTGGGTGGTTCTGGGGCCTGGTGTTCAAGGATTCTGGCTTTTCCAGGACATCTGCTGGGTATGATCCTTCAAATGACATGCAAGCTGCAAGTCCTGCAATGAGTCTTCGCCTGTGAATTGCTGGGAAACGTGTAGAGCTCAGCACGAGTAGGCCTCTGAAGGCTTTTCTGCATTGCAGTGTACCTAGTGCCAAGTGAAAGCCTGCAAGAAGTCTTCCACTGATGGAGAACGGTAGTTTGTCGTCTGGTTCGCAGCCACCTAAACCTGCTTTTTTGTGCCACCAAGCAGCAAATCATAGGCATCAGGCGATCGGGATGATTCTGTGTGCGCCGGACAATGAAAGCGGTCACAGCAGCAAATCCATCCATGTGGTCGATCGACTCTACAATGCCCATGGCAGGCAGAAGGAACAGAATGACGCTCCCGACATCCGTCAAGCCCTTTGATAGCTCCTTGCTGTGCAAGACAGGGCTCAAGAATGGTGCGACTAGCTTCGGTCAGCTAACGGAATGGAAACATGTCGTCGCCTTCGTTCAACTGCCACTGCATGTCACGGTAATAAGACCTAGTGACCTATAGTGCAGGCCTGAGACGGCACGCAAGGCCAGCTATGCTGCCGAGGGTCGTGATGGAGCAATTGGTGCCCGGCTGCTGATTTCGTCGGGTGCTTCTGCGCAGCGTGGTAAGTCCACATGACAGAGGCCAAGACTAGCATGATCGCTGCCTTGTCCTTAGTTCCACATGGCTCAGTACAATGCGCAAGAGGATATTGCGGTCATATCAATATCTTCCGGAGGGCCTATTTTTTTGGTACTTTTTTTCTATTTTTGGTGCTTTTTCTTTTTTTTTCCGTGGTCCTCTGGGCCCCTGGTCTCCTGGTCCCCTGGTCTCCCGGTCTGCTGGTCGCCTGGTTACCTGGTCTGCTACCCCCCGTTTTTTGAAGCCGTGAAAGTTTTTTCAAAGCAGATGAACGATGAAACGATGAAAACCCATCAGGCCACGTTTTTCAAAGCATATGAACGATTGAAAGCCATCATGCGAGCATTGTGTTCACGCCCCCCAAGCCCCCCCGCTTCTTTAAGCCGTGCAAGCTTCTTTCAAAGCATATGACAGATTGAAACCCATCATGCCTTTTTTTCAAAGTATGTGAACGATTGAAGCTTGTGTTTGCAAATGGGGGGGACTGCGCCCCCCCCCCCCCGCTTGTTTAAGCCGTGCAAGCCTTTTTCAAAGCATATGAGCGTTAAAAGCCCATCAGGCCATTTTTTTCAAGGCATATCAACGATTGAAACCCATGATGCGAGCATTGTGCTTGCAAATAGGGGGGGGGTGCGCCCCCCCCAACCCCCCCGCTTCTTTAAGCCGTGCAAGCTTTTTTCAAAGCATATGACAGATTGAAACCCATCATGCCTTGTTTTCAAAGTATGTGAACGATTGAAGCTTGTGTTTGCAAATGGGGGGCGGGGGGCTGCGCCCCCCCAACCCCCCCGCTTGTTTAAGGCGTGCAAGCCTCCTTCAAATCAGATGAACGATAAAAGCCTGTCAGGCCATTTTTTTTAAGGCATATGAACGATTGAAACCCATGATGCGAGTATTGTGTTTGCAAATGGGGGGGGGGCTGCACCCCCGCTTCTTTAAGCCGCGCAAGCTTTTTTCAAAGCATATGACAGATTGAAACCCATCATGCTATTTTTTAAACCTCATATGAACGATGCGAACATCGTGTTTGCAATTGGCGGGGGCTGCCCCCCCCCCCCCCCCCCAAACCCCCCACTTCTTTAAGCCGTGCAAGCCTTTTTCAAAGCATATGAGCGTTAAAAGCCCATCAGGCCATTTTTTCAATGATGCGAGCATTGTGTTTGCAAATGGTGGGGGGGCTGCGCCCCCCCCAACCCCCCGCTTCTTTAAGCCGTGCAAGCTTTTTCAAAGCATATTGCAGATTGAAACCCATCATGCTAATTTTTTCAAAGCATGTGAACGATTGAAGCCCATGATGCGAGCATTGTGTTTGCACTTAAGCTGTGCAGACTTTCTTCAATGCATATGACAGATTGAAACCAATCATGCCTCTTTTTTTTTTCAAAGTATGTGAAGGATTGAAGCCCATGATGCGAGCATTGCGGTTGCAAGGGGGGGGGGGGCGGGGGCCATGAAAGCTTCATTCAAAGCATATGCGTCTTTTTGACACCTGTCATGCAAGCAGGGCTGCGCTCCCCCCCCCCCCCCCGCCAAACTCACCGCTTTTTAAAGCCATGCAAGCTTGCGAGCAACATTTATAAGAATTCCTACAAAAAGCAGTAGGAATCCTATGAAGATATGGAGGGAATGAGAATGGAGGTTTTTTTTGGGAAAAACACGAAAGTCGACCAGATCCTATGAAAATTGAAAAGGGAATGTAGCATTTTCCAAGGAAGACCAGTAGACCGGGGCACCAGGAGACCAGGGGACCACGAAAAAAAAAAAAGTACCAAAAAAACTCTCCACCCATATCTTCCCCCCAGGACATTGGCCCTTACTGACGACTCCTGCTTTCAAGCTCAACGGTCAATGCCCTAGGAGCACCCATAGCACTCCAGAAGGACTGCCTGGCCAGCCGTAAACCATCAAGAGTGCCTTTCACTGAAACTGCGCCCAGACGTCGAGGCGTATGACGTCCTCCAAAGCCACCAGGGTGATCCCGGTCAAGAACAGAGCCGCGAGGATCCCCCTTCAGCATGTCAGATTCGTTCAGGGTCTAGAGGCTGCCAGAACAAGTGCCCCAAGTTCACAAGTCAACGTTTATCCAGGCTGTTGTTTAGAGACTTGAGGCTCAGCAGTTCCCTTAATCTGCAACTTCATTTACCTGCACCCGTCTACACGCTAAGCTTCCCTGCTCTGTGCCCGGAGGGCCAGAAGCCCCTGTAGGCGGTGCAGATGTTGTTTTAAGGGGGCAGACTGGTCAGACGAATCCCACATCGGAAGCCCAGGGTCTTGGAGTTCAGCTAGGCCTCTAGATTCACCCTTGGCCCTCCGCCTGAAGCGCAGCTGGGAGTTGACACCTAAAGTTCCCCCAAGCAAATCCTGCAATCCATCGAGATCGGGGTCGCTTCTCAAGATTCCCTTGGAAGCACGGCCGGGTTCAAAGACGAATGCCTGGCTCTCGCCCCCCCAAGCGTAGCCTATTTGCCGCTTCGGGAGTCATGAAGCCCATTGAGCCCTGGACCAGCATTTTGTGGAGGTTCGACTCGCTTCGCTATGCTTCGCTTCGATGTGTGCTGATGTGCTGCTCCCGTCTCCCCCGTCTGGCCTCCGCACGCTACGAGTACCCTTCTGTGTACGCTGTGCCAGATTGGCACGGGACAAGAGAGCTTAAAGCGAAGTGGGGCTTCTAGCTACAAGCACATGGAACAACATACATCTCCGTCCTGTGTGTCGCATCATCTTCAATGACAAACCCAGGCCAGCCCAGAAAGGCGAACAGGAAGATAATGCCGAACCTGGCGGGAGTCCAAGGTTTTGTTGATGTCCAACAATTCTACTCTGCATCTATCAGGTCCCTCCACAGCCAAATCACAAACCCACCCCCCTTCCTTCAGATGTTTTTGAGCTTTCCACACTTCATTTGAGGGGCAGCGCCAGGCCCGAGATCTTCGCCAGCCGCCGGGAGCCGGTAGCCAGGCCTCTCGCCACCTCGGCTTGGGAGGGATTCAGGTTTGCAAGAGGCCTCTTTCTTTCGTGGGGATTTATTAGCGCGGAGCTTCGACCTCCCCCCTGCACTCACCTCACTCCCTGAATCCAAACTCTCCCATTCTTGTTGCGAAGCCTTACAAGACTTCAGTCGAAGAGCATGACTACATCCTGCACACACACACAAGCATTTACAGGGTCAGAGTTAGGCAGAGGCCCACCTTCTGGCCTGTGCTCACGGAAGTTCCAGTGACGGGGTTCCTGAGCTGATCGCTTGGCTCGGGCCAGGGTTTATCTCGTCGTTGTGTGTGCTGTATGTCCTGTGACAAAAGAAGTAAACAATTCCTTAAGGAGTTTCCGAGTGTAGGTCCCAGGCTGCCACCTCGATTGATGGAACTGCTGGCTTCAGGGTCCGGGGTGCCAAGGGGTTGAGGGTTAGGCCGTAGAACCTTCCTGAGCCGAGATTCTGGCCCTTCTTGGCCACAGGGCTGTTGCCCCGGAGGCGGATGTCTCTGACATCCACGTTGAGCGAAGGCGAAGCACTCATGGCTACAGCCCAAACTCAACCCTAAAACTTTTCTCAGCGACTGCTACAGCTACAGAGGGTGCTTTTGGGTCAAAGAGCTGAGACTTCTGCCAGCAAAAGGGTCTTGTTGCTGCAGCTGCCCAGCCACTTCAGCTCGTTTTGCACCATGTGTCTGAAGCCCGTAATAAGCTCAAAAGGCACGACGTTGGCAACGAGCGGCCCATGCACGAAAGTTGTTCGTTCCCTTGGAAGCCCTGCTTGGAACCCGAAGGGGTTGCAAGATGGGGCACAAGTTCTCATGTCGGCACTTCGAGGTCTTGGGAGGGGAGCTACAGCTCTCCGGAGCCTCACACCGAATCGGTCCTCAAGTGCTTCAAGCGTTTGCGTTCCTATGTTTTGAAGCCATTCTTCGATCGCTCACATGCAGCTTTTTTCCGAAACCAACGCGGAATGTCGCAGAGTGTACCATGAGGTAGCATGGCAGTATGTGACAGTCGAATTGATGCCCATGGCTGCAAGAAACGGGTCTGCCAACAATAGGAGCACAGGTAGAAAACATGTCATAACCACACCTCCTTTGCCACAGACATGCTGCAATGGCTCAATACCACAGCTGTGGGGCTTGCTGTGGCGCTTGCCAATCAAATTAGGTCATTAACAAGCGGGCTGCCACACGGGCAGCAAGTCCTTGTGTTAAGGTCAGGGGGGTCCTTCCCCTCGGAACCTACCTCCACATTCAGGGAAGGGTGGAATGCTCCAACAAGCTCCTCAAGACGTCGGAAGCCCCAACCTTTAAAGCCTTCCAAACAACTTCGAACCCTTAGGAAGTTACAGGTCATTGACGTCGGCGATCTCGTCGGAATCGGAGTCAGTGGTTTTAGCAGCCACCCTCCATGCTGGGTCCTTAGCCAAGTGAGAGCTGCGATTCTTTTGGGATTCCATGGTCCATGTTGCGTAGGAGGCAACTGCTCGACGAAGCAAATTGAGGTCTTTTACTGTTGAACTCGCTACCCTGGACTCCAGCCCCCCTGAGTGGATCCGGGGTTGTAGGATGCTTCATAGCTACTTCGGGTTGGGGACAGAGCGCTGCAGGGTTCGAGGCATGGTTTAGGGCTTAGGGAAGGTCGCCTTTGACACCTGCTGCCTGCTGCCTGCTGCTGTGGGGCGCGACGGATCAGCGACGACCTTGGGGGCTTCTCTGACTCGCGCTACACCGCCCACTACTGGCAGCGTCGTGCATCTGCAAATCTTTCAGGGCCCCTCAACCTCACGCAAAGCCTCGTTTCACCTTGTTCTTGCGTTTTGACCTTGAGGATACTCTAGGGCGGGCTGAAACACTTTTGATGTACCATCGAAGCATCGAAGCGAGACTACAATCGTTTGTCGCCCAGCACTCCAAATGTTCGGATGCCAGGCCCCTGGCAAATCAATGGAGCCAGAGCCTCTGCCAGCGCCTGCAAAGGCCCATTCATTTACAGAGTGAGAGGTATATGTACATGAATTTCTATGCATATGAATATATATATATATATATATATATATGTATATGATGTATATATGTATGTGTATGTGCAAATATGTATATATGCATATATGTATGTATGTACATATGTATATTTGTGTGTATACGTGTTTGTATACAGACGACGCACTGCAGGCCCAGGTTTTGCAGCTTCTGTTTTTGCACTACTCGTTTGGTGTTCGTATGCTTCTTAACTAGCTGTATTTCAAATGCATAGATACATGCAACAAAATTTAAAATAACAGGGACCAAAGTAAACCCATGCTATAAAGCCTGTAGTCCGATGCACTCTCCAGAAAAATACATGCATGTTCGTATATACACATGTTTGTTTCAGTCAAGAAGCTTTGCCGCAAAACAAACACATATGTTTGTTTCTTGTTTCCAGGTATCAACTTCTGAACTCCATCAGAGCCCTGTTCTTGGCTGCGGGGTTGCACTTAATTTTGGCCACTTGCCTTGCCGTGGTTGTGGGAAAGAGTCCAGAAGTCATGCCCAGCCCTCTCCACCCTGAACGCAGGGCTTGTCTTAACTCCAGGTTAATGAGCTTTTGCCCAAAGACCACTGCGTGGGCAGCGCCGTGAGTTATTCGGCACTGAAACATTTTTGCATCTTGTCTCTACACGCTAGCCAGATCCTCGGCATTGACATCTCCTATCAAAACCTTTCTCAGGACTTCTGTGCTGCCCTCAACCTAGATCCCAGCTCAGGTTCAGGGTTTAGGTTGCATCAAGACAGAGGAGGTCTGCCCAACGCAGCAGCACTTCGGAGCCTTTGACGTTAGCCGCGTCTTTCTCCCGGTCGCCTTGTGGTAGGGTCTAGTTTTGGATGTGTAATTCAACTTGCTGCTAATTTGGTGCAGCTGCATGTGGGTGGGCTATTTTTCTTTAAACGTAAGGGCGATGCCCATCCGTTGCACAGCTGCCACTGCACCCAATTGCCGACGTCGGTAGGAGCCTCTGCAGATTTTGGGCAGCAAACCGCCATTGCGCAAGAAGGACCAGATTGCCATTATACTATACACGGTCACCGAGTAGTCAGCATCCAAGATGATGGAGACTTGGCACCATTCTCAAGGCACCGAGGCACTTCCCAAAACTGAACTCGTGCAATTCAACTCTAACCCAACCAAAACCAATGGAACAAACCAAGTTGCACAAACAACTCCGGACACTCCGGAACATCCCGCAACACCGACCTCCCAAGCAAACTTGCGCCGCCGCATTCTGTACGTGATGAGAGAAGAGAAAAAACTGCAACAACTGAAGTCTCTCTGGGCCAAGCCGCTTGTCGCGTCAAGCGGGCTGGAAGTGGATGCCGGATGCCTAACGCGTTCGCGCAAACGCCCCCAGCCAGCACTGGCCAGCACCCCATTCGAAATGAGAACTTCAGTATCCAAATTCCGTCTCTGACTTTCACGTGCGCAGAAGAAAGTCACAACATGTCGTACAGAACTGTTGACGCGAGGTGCCCTCCGGATACAATGACCAACTGCTACTCCAGTGGTCTCTGCGCCAGGAAAGAAGGCACCAGAGCGGCATGGCCAGAGGCATACCCTTATACTAACAGTCCTTTATAGGGATGATACTAGGGATAAAAATAAGGGGTACTAGACTCCCAATTAAGGACTCTCAGCATAAGGGGATGGCTTCACACGCGCGCCTCTGAGCAGCTGAGGGTGGCGAAGCCTTGGCCTGGCATGAGACATTGGAGACATGCTAGGCCCTGGAGCTTCAAGCCATACCCGTAAACAAACCAAAAAGAAACCTGAGTGGAATTCCACCTTGAGAACGGTGTTGCCTTGCACAGGTTGCGGACCCAAGAGAGGAAAATCACCTGTTATTTTGCCGCTTTTCAGGCTCCACGCATGCAGCAAGAATTGCAGGGCCTCTAGCCTCAACAGCCTTCAGCCACAAAACAACACAGGCTCCAAATTCAAACATATTCAAACCACTCCAAAACCAAGGCCTGGCTGGGTTGCGCTTGAGTTCTTCGGACCTTTTTCGAACCAGGACTCTCTGGCGCTTCGGATACGACGCCCGCTGAGACGCTTGTATTTTTGAGGGTTTAGGATAATCAGGGCCCGAATTCTGACCCCCCAAGTAGTAGGATGCCCCCGTTTTTATATAATACGGACCCCAACAAGGTTATCCCTCAAATCGTAAACCCCCATAATCCACCGCACCCCCCAAACTGTGGCCTGCGGATCCTCGAGAGCACCTGAGGTGCTGCGGTTGCGAGAAACCTGGTTCCTCAAAGCCCTCCTCTGCTCCATAGACTAGGCTTGAACATGTTCAATCCCCCAGCAAGGAAGCATCTCTTTCCTAGCGCTCATGTGTTCGGGACTCGCTGGAAGCAGGATTGAGCTATTATACTCGACGACTTAAGAGGTATACATGCAAGGCCACAGCAGACGGATACCTGAGGGCACAGGCACCCCAAAGGGCTCAACAGGTCCATGCTTGAGATACTGTAGATGAATCCCCGATTCCCAAGCTGGCTTGGGAATGGCAACTTCCCACACTACAAAAGCTACCGGCGGCCTTTGTATCACACCAGAAAACATCCTCTGAAGGCTACGACCACAATTCTTACAACATGGGTATGTCTCCAGCATCATTTCGTTTCAAGCGAGAGAGAGGGAAAGCAAGAGAGCGAGAGAGAACCGAAGTGAAGCGAAGGGAACCACGTCTGACGGTATCCCCTTGAAGAGCCAGCCTTTCACAACACTTTGCCCTTACTATCCCTTGCCTCCGGCATGACAGGATGCCCTGAACACTGCAATATGTCTTCCGAGTAGGGTGCAGAGCGTGACTGAGGTGGGCACTGGCGGGTGGATAGAGCTCGATCAAGACCTGCACGGAAAAGCTTGGGGAATTTCCAGGCTGAGAATTCAAGCTGAAGCCCTCAGGGTTCTGGAATGCTCGTGCTCTCAAATGCGGTGTGGAATATGCGTTCTACGGGGCCCGCCAAGCCGGAAACATTCAAAATGAACGAGGCGTAACCCAGTTTGAGTATCGCCGCCACCGCAACAGCTGATCCAGCTTTTTTGTGGGCCTGCCCAGAAAATGCAGGCGTCGGAGTAGTTGCGGCGCCCTTACTTACAGCTGACTTTATGCAGCATGCCGATGCTGGCATCAATTCGCGCCTGTGACAGCCGGCGCACTCGCTCAGCTTTGAAGCCTGAGAAGTATGCGGAAGTTGATGCCCTGCATTCCCTTACGGTAACCTCAGACGTGCCTACCCTATAATTGAAGCCCGAGTCAAAATGTCCCCCACGAAGCCCGGCCCTAAGCACCCGAACCTCAAACGTGGAGCTTCTGAATGCGTCTGAGCTTTTCATGGCATTTCTAGGGTGTTTCTATCGAGAAAGAAACGCCGCTTAGATATGTTCGGGGTAAAGGCGGAGCAGATGGGAGCAAAATAAGGCAGAAAATTGGAAACAGGCTAAACATAAATCCTGTCTTGCCACTGTCACATGATGTGATCTGGCTCTGGTATATGATTTCCTACGGCCAAGGGGAAAGTTGCAGGGCTTTTGCCGACAAAACCTCACTCTCCGTTTTTGCGTTTTACTCTTGCATCCCCCATCTGTTGGACCCAGGCCAATATTTGGTGCACGCGACAGCTCCAAGAACTTTCCGCTATAACACAGCAGAGCTTACCACAATAACGTACGGCAAGTCCATGCAAACATGTGCAGCGCGCACGGCGCGTTCTTACACGATCACAATCATCATACCAAGTCTCCGAAATCTTTGTCCTACGTACATGGATGCCCCCAGGTCCCACAATAGCCCTTGTCGTAGACTGGCAAGGTTGTAGATATCAACAGCGGTTGAGTATATTTGAGTATGAAGCAGGCACCTTGTCGTCAATTTGTCGCACTCCTTGTGCCCTTGCCTACGCTGCTGCACATCCCAGGAGCGCGGAAGAAGGTGCTCGGCGCTGATGCGGCAGAAGGCCTCCCAACAGCAGTTTGGCACCAGCTTGGGCTTGCAACAGCCAAGGCTGCTACTTGCAGGGGTACCCTCCGGATGGTTCCCCACACCGGGCATGAGAGATAATGCACAGGCACACGCACCAAATGAAAGCGACTCGATGGCAGAAGGTTCCGCCCCCCCCCCCCCCTCCCCGCCCCCAACTAAACAGAAACTCGGTGATTCCTTCCTCGCCAACAAGCAGCTGAGACATTCTTGGCCTCGAAGTCGGTTTTCGTCATGGCACGACGCCAGGGCGGCAGAAGCGACAGGAGCTCCTGGGAGTTTCAAGCTGTTGGGGAGCCTCATAGGCGAGGAGCTGATTGGACCAGAAGGCCACAAAATCTGTACAAAAAAGCCACGCCGGCAGCTAAAGATGCTCGCAGTGGTTGAGGCTTGGATTCCACGAAACCGGTTTAAGGCTCAACTCTTCGTTTGCGCCCATGCTTCGAGGCATCGGGACACGACGCTTAGAAGCTAGTAAGCATCCGAAGATCCATCAAAATTGGACCCGGTCCTGCCATGCAAAGTCCCCGCCTAGCTTGCGTGGGGATGCTGTCAGCTGCAGGACAAGACTTGGCTTCAATTGGGCTGAGAATGATGCTTAAAGAGGGTTCTAAGAAACATGGTTGTAAGACAGGGCTGCGTCTACGAGGTGGATTGAGTTTGACTTTCATCTACTTCGGCAGGGTATGCATGTGCTGGGCAAGAAAATGACCCAGGCCAGGTTGCAACATGAAATTGGCCACATTCCCACACCAAATCCGATTTATGACTGCAAAGCTCTATGCCATTTTCGGCTCCTACAAGTCGTTTTTTTGTGTGGGCATGCGGCGCAAGCCAAGAAGCTGAGCACCCAAATTTGTAAGCCCTGCACCTTCAACCACTAACAGCTTCAAAACCCGTAAAGCCGCCAAAAACCTGTTTGGGGTACCTGGGCCAAGCTCTGTCGGGCCAGCAGCGGCAAGCTTCGCTGCCTCATGGTGCTGGTTCGAGCTCTGTAGGGGAAGGGTCGTGATGACGAAGAGGGCCTGTGGGCTGTTGGTTTCAGCAATCATCACACCTTTCAGGGGTAGGCATTGCAAGGACTCTAGCGTGTCAGACGTAGACAGTTGTAGAACGCAGGTTCCCCAGCTATGTTTGTGCTGTAGTCTACTACGAGAGGGTTGTAACAATGTACAGATACATATATATATATATACACATACCTGTCATACTTTCTTGCCATGAATTGAATGTTAGTAGCGCTTGCTTGAGCATTTGTGTCGTGAAAAGTTCGCTTCCCATGCTCTTACAGTGCATAAGCACACGCTGGCCTAATTGATAAACTGCAAGCCTAACACCCTGAACCCTTATTTTCAAAGCAGCAACGGAGGATCGGCCTGCGCTGCTCCGGAGCTGGACATGTGCACCTCTGCCCGAACAGGAGTGCCCCGCTTGCATCGGAGATGTGTGGCACAGGACGGCCCCAGAGCCGCCGTTGACCGGAACGACTGTCCATGGTGGAAGCATCTGTTTTGACCTCGTTTCCTCTGCCACTGGAATCCTGAAGCTTTTAAAGCTCTAAGCCCAAAAGCCCAGGCCCGAAACGCAGGCCGGAAGGAGCCGCAAGGTTTTGGGTTTTGGGGAGGTTGTAGGCTCAGGGTTTCAGGGAGATTGCACTCTTAACTGTTCTGGGTGAAGCCCTGTCAAGCTGTGCACCCCAAAACCCTCACGAGCTGAGCGGTGTGGGCAACATTGGCCCATGGTTACGCAAATTCCCTGCTGCTTTCAGCATGGGATGGCCGCAAAGATCATCGGCCAAGGATTCGAATCAAGAGTCTGCACTCAGCGGCTCTGGTCTTGAACAGTCCATAGGTCCATAGGGTCATGGTACCCCAAGTTCAAAATAAGCTGGGGGCCTCATGATCTCATGGGCAGTGAGTGAAGGCTTGAGGATCGCGGGGCAGCTCGATCTGTTTGAGGCTTCGGGGCTTTCGACTTTTGAGGCCCATGTTTCGGCAAGAAGGGGGGGGGGACCTCGTAGGACCTCGTGTGCTGATGCACATCTCACAGTCAACAATACCGATTCAATACCAGACCCTCAGCAACAGCTCGAGTGAGACAAAACCGGTGTTTGGGGGGTTGCTCTCTATCTCTGAGGCAGGGGTTTCTTGGAAACCGCCTCAGGGCATCGTCATCTTGAGCCCTTGGCTGCCTCAGTGAAGGCAGAGGCAGGAGAGAAAGGGCAAGCCAGGGCAAGGCCCCCTGGATTTTTTGCTCCGATTTCTTGGGTTCAACCGGTTCTGCTTCCGGTGAGTCGTGGAAGGTTGAGGTGTAGCTTCTGTCAGCTTCTGTGGTCAGCTGCACATGTGTGACATGCGCCTGCTTCTTCCCAGCGACTTGGCGCCCACATGCTGACAATTGACACAGGACGCATGAAGTCAACAGCAGGTAGTGCTTGGCTTGTTCAGACAAGCTTCTTCGACATCGTCAACGGGCACGGAGTTGTACAACAGTCCTGCAGAGTACAAGGTGAACCCCAACCTATAAAATCAACAGCTGCAAAGCAGTCTACAGTGGTCCTGGTAGCCCCAAAACTCAACCCCAACAGAAACAACACGGCGTAGTCAGCGAAGCTACCACCGAATGTGGGGTTGAACCCTGCCCTGACTGAAGTGACATGACTATCTAAGAACTTCGAAGCTTCAGTGAAGCAGAACGCTGACTAGAGCCCAAGTTTTGCCCACCCTCCTTGCTGACTGGCTGAGGCTTGACGCGTGAAGCGTGAGCCTTCTTCTGACTCAAGAGAAACAGCAAAATATGCAAACCCAAAGCGGCAACCGACACAATTCCGCAACCCTAACTGACAAAGAATACACGAGGTTCACCACCTTAAAGAGTGTGGATTTTCAGGCCTGTGAGGGGCCCGTGCTAGTGGGATAAGACGGGCCTTGGAGGCTTAAAGGCTGTCAATTTGCCAACACCAAGCTCGGCGCTCCTGGCGGAGGATGTTCCAATCCCAGAAACTTCATCAGCGACTCCTTCGGATGTAGGAAACCGAGGCCATTTGAAGATGCGGAATGTGGGTTGTCGGGCCTTCAGATGAAAAGCCGCAAAAGCTTAGCTGTGCGGCTTGTGGGGGGTGACCTGTGCTCCCACCACGGATGTTCCAACTTCTGACCGCCCAAAAAATGTCATACAAAAAAACCTTTTGGGTACCTGATTCAGAACTTGCCAAACGAGTTCGACGATTTCGCGGTTGATTCGCATACGTGATGAAACTCTGCGAACCCATGCAGCCTGAATTTCTATGAGCAAGAAGGACTGCTGGGATTTCGGGCTCGCTGCAGCCCTTTCAAGAACTCGGAGCGATAAGAACTTCTACATAAGCCTCTATTTCGGCTCTAGACAAACGATTCTGGTGTACATCCTGCCAATTTTCACATCCGGAACAAAGCCTTGATTTCGGATCGAATGAATGTAGAGCTTTGACAATGTAACTACGCAGAGAAAGTGGGCAAGTTTTTCCGCATTCTTTGGCATCGAGGGCAAGCAATTGTTTCCGTTTTAAGGCTTTGAAGCTTTGAGAGTCTTATCCTAATTTCGTACATCTCGCATGTTTGCATTCTCTACGGACGGACCAACCCCCCCCCCCCCCCCCCCCCCCCCAAGCAATGAATTGAGTCAATCACGTGCGCAGAGAAAGAAAAGGGACAAAGAATGCGGAATTCAGCGCACATGGCAGTGGCGATTGAAACGCGATTGAAAGATTTAATTTTTCAATCGTGCCCGGATCCAAGATTTCTCCCAGGAGTCTTTTGAGAATCTCGGATCTTGGATCCCTGATTGAAATCAAGCTTTTCAATCGCAATTTCAACCCTGCATACTGCGAACCTCATCAAGTCAAAACCACGACGGCTCGCCTTGCGAGTAGTCTCTAGGAGTTCAGTTAGGTTGCATGTTCTGAATTGGCTTTGGCAGACATGGTTGACAGATATGGTGAGAAAGATGTTGAATTTGGCTTGGGGGTTATACTAGATATATGAATACATATCTGGCATATGCACACACGCACACCTACCCAGCCTGGGTGGCGTTCTCAGGAAAACAGCCCTCTTCAACACCCGATTCTGCAGAAGGCACCTGTGCGTCATCCACCAACTCGTTCCTCTCGGTCAGATAGGTCGGGTCCACGGGGATCTTGTAGACCTTCGGCTCGTAACTTCTCCGACCTTAAGAGCCGGGACACTTGGACCCCCTAAACTTGTGGTGCATGGACTGTGCGCAGCCACCACGACACCCCCAAACAGCTAAAGCTTGCACCGCCACCGCGCGAGCCCTCACTTGTTCACAAATATTTGTTTGAACCCGTGCTCAGCCTGAGGCTTGGCTCCTACAAAGGCGATCCTGGCTTCTAGACCGAAGAAGCAACCCACGTATTGTGTCCGAAGGGCTCGGGCTTTCTGGGGACTTTCCTCCCCCCTTGGACCTGTCGCCCTTTCCAGCATCTCTGGGAGGCCTGTCGCTCGACACGGCAGACCTTGGCGTGAGGGAATGCTGGGCTATGTCTCTATGCTGTGCTTGTGCTACTCTGCCTGCCTAAACGTCGCCTAAATGCCCCAAACCATCCCTCACCCCCCCCACACCCTGTCACACACTAGGCCAAAAAGAGCACTTTTTTGCAGCAGGCTTGTGGGTTCTCGCCTGGACAAGTTGTTCATGTTCGCCAACAGGTGCCAAAAAGAGCACTAAACCCAAAACCTGAACATGCGTAAACAGCTTGTTGCTCTAAACCGGGCCTTTGCCCAAGCGAAGCCACCAATATGACACACACTCGGGTGCTCTAAACGGGGCAGAGGCCCAAGCCAACTTGTAAGTTGCCAAGTAGATCGAGCTGGACAGCGGGGGTAGCGGGCACACCACAGGAATTGTTGGATCAGGCCTAGGGGAATTCGGCAAAGCCTGAAACCTTGAATTCCTGGCAAGCTTCCAACAAAGCTCCTGACACCTCTGAACCGAAGACTCCAGCCTTTGAAGATCAAGCGGCTTGACGCCAGAATGGAAGTGGACGAAGACTTTGTTCCCTGCAAAAAGCGGGCTGGGGTCTAGGGCCACAAGGCCCATAAGGGCCTAAGGGCTGTTAAGGGCTGTCCTTACCTCCGTGAAGGTCACACCGTCACACAGTGTGCAACAACAGTCCCGTGTGAATAGAGCTCTGCGTGCAAGACTAGCTTTCAAGTCACACACAGCATTGGGCAGCCCAAACCGGCCAAGATTGCAGGAGCAGCTTCCAAGCCTTCGAAGGTAGCGCCATAGCCCTTGGTCTTTTTGATTATCCTGGGCTGAGGCGGAATGGGTCGCCACGACAGTAGAGTGCTGTGGCTCCGTGGCTCATGAGGCTACTGACAGGGGGTTTGACACAGTGTAGGAAAGTATGAGTGCCTACTTTGAACTCAACAGCGCCTGCAGCTGCTGCGATATGATGCTGAGATGAGCTGAGTTCTGTGAGACCCTAGCTGGTCAGAAAATGTACAAAGAGCATGAGAACAGCAGGCCTTATCTGATGTTCTACTGGACGTTTCAACGAACGGAAGTGCCAGCAAAGGAAGGACAGACAGTGGCAAACGGGGATCTAAACAAACCAGTCCGACCGAAAATGGTGAGAGGCATAAAAGCTTGTCTGCACTCGCCTTCAGAACTAACTGGCAGGAACTCAAGCATCCAGTAGCCTGCACAAACACCGTGGGCTCAACAGTAGTCATGGAGATTGCACGAATACACAGCGCTAAGGCGTGGGAATTTAAGATGCATGGCCGTTGATTTAATTTGTTCAGCTGGGGACTCAATCCGGCTTTATTGGCCCCAACACCATCATCCACAACTTTTCTTCTCAATGCTGACTGACGCCTTGGCCCCCTAGGCGCTTGCATGTTTCACCTGCACGCCACGTGGCCCCTCTGCACCAACTTGAATTTCGTACTGGTCCTTGGAAGTGGAAGGACGCACTTTTCGCCAGGAGGGCGGGCGGACTGCTGCAACTTTGTGGGCAAATATTCTGGCAGCCTCGAGCGGGGCGCTGAAGAAAGCAGCACTTGAAGATCTAGGATTGGGGGTTTGGACAAACTTTACTTGTTTTGCCGGATGTAGACTGAGAAGTCCTGAGTAGTAGGGTCGGGTTTCTGAGGCCAAGGGGTCTAGCATGAGAACCTGTTGCGCTGGCCCGGCCAACAGTGGGCATTATGCACACAAGCCCTACAAACCCTAAACTATCAAAGGCAATGATCGGGTAGTGACCTGTGCTTATTTACAGTTGGCGGCAGAGAAAATGCTGGAGGGAATTCCTGGGCATTCATTCCTTTGCTGCATACGTGCAGACTTCATGTCGCTGCGCGTGAAGCCCCAAATTTTAACCTGCATCTGCTGGTAGGGTTCCTTCAAGGGCCTCTATCCCAGCAACGCTTCCTTTTTGGTTCGAGGGCTGACATGATCTAACCGAGCCGCTTCAGTGGCATTGAATATCATCTTGACATTGATGTCCTCAGCATGCGCTAAGGCCGCTAAGGTGTGCTGAGGAAAGGAAGTGGCACCGCGTACTCGCACTTTAGTTGGGTCCTGGTCTCGTCCCTCCACTCTGCTCCGCTCCACTCCACTTGTAGAGAACGGCGCTACGGGCCTATGAGTGATAGTCGAAGACTTCAACCCTAAACCCTCGACAATGACGGGACCTTGTCACTCTCCAGCTCCTCTTTTCCGAGGTTGTAGATGTAATCGAACAAGAAGTCTAACACCTCAGTGGGGAAAGGATTCAAGTCCGGAGGTTCACAGGCTTCAGAGCCAAAGGGTCATTTGAGATATTGCTTCTGAGCTTGCGGACAGTTTCTGGATTCTCAAACTGGGGGTGCGGGGTCGAAGGTGGTGAAATACTGGGCCTGAATTGGGACCAGGAAAAGCGGCGGAGACACTCAGACTGGAGCCCGCCTGGAGTCTTCGTACTCATCAGAAACCACGGAGAACAAACACAACACATCTGCACGAGATTTTAATTGACAAACCTCCCACACTTAGCATAGACTATGCCGGCGCATGCCGTACGACACGACGCCATTCCTTCCCGTACAACCCCTCATCTGATCCGAGCGGCCTCTGTCGCATTCAACTTCATCCAGTTGTACAGATCGAAGGATATCAAGTGCCTCTCCACCTTCCCTTCATTGGTACCTCGCCCCGGGATGTGGCCAACAACCAAGGGGCTATGCCAGTGTAGGGCTGTGTATGACGTTCAGTATTCAGGCCCCCTCCAGAAGCCTTGTAACTCCCAACGCCCGCCCCAAAAAAACGCTCAAGAATCACCCGCTGAGAGGGCGAGAGGCTCTTGTCCATCTTGTGGAACCCATTATCTTCACCATCGTGCCTGGGCTGCTATCAACCCTTCGCTCCCGACGGCAAGCTCCAGTTGTGGGTTTCAGGATACAGCGTTTAAGGTGGCTATGGAGCGGCTTGGGGTATTCTGTTTAAGACTCTGAAGATTCAGACAAAAACATTGAAGTTCTGAGCTTTGAAGTTCCCAAGCCAGCTGCCACATGTCTCTGGTGAAGCAGAAGATGGTCCGCAACGTCACGTTGAACAGGCTGACCTTCGCTTCCGCAGCACATGCAGTGTTTCAGGCATGGGCCGGATGTAGAACACAAACAGCTCCTGATGCAAGGCTGTGCGCCAAGGCCTTATTCGACTTATCCTTCCGGACCCCAACTCGTCTTCAACTCTGAACCGACCGTCCGACACCAGTGCATCGGCATCTCTCAAGCCAAGCCACATAGATCAGGCAGCGGATCAAGCCTCTGTCTGCTAGCGACTCGGAGAAGCGGACGACAAGGGACCGATACCTGTGCAGATTAACAGGCCTGACTTCGCTGATTGCTAGACACATTGTCTCCTACACCAAGTCGCTTTTTTTCACAAGGGACTCGACTCCTACACCAAGTCGCTTGCAAAGGTGTTTTCTTCGCGGTGTTTGGGCTGACACTCAGACCAGCGAGACAGCTGCAGCTACCGGGATGCTGTGGGGTTGGAGCTTTGGACGTTCGCAGGTTGTCGGGTTTGAGGGTGCTTTTGAGGGTTTGCTGGTAATGACTCGAGGCTTCTTGGTGAAGAAACACTGTGGTTCCAAGGCGTCCGCTGAACGCTACAGACCCCCCAGCAAAGCTCCCTTCAGGACCAGAAGCCTAAGCTGCCCGAGCCTCACTGAACATCGGTCCCGCCCAATTACAATCAGGGAAGTTCTGGCTGTTTGGTGAGCGAAGCGAGCAAAAAAATTGGAAGTTGTTGAGGTATTTTGACTCTGGGATGTTCAGTTTCATATTATGGAAATAACTATTGCTGATGTATGCGGTAAAATGTGTCGTACATCAACCGTTGTGATGTTTCCAACAGAATACATGCATGATTTCAATCAAATCGTGTGACGTTCTTTTTTGGAACCTGAGGCCCGCGGCACCGGAAAGGATCACTCGACGAAACACCCCTTCAAACCACGCCAGGCGACGTCAGCACCAGAAAACAGCCGCTGGCCAACTTCACCAGAATCCAGAAGGTCGCCTTGCGGAGCAGGGGTTCAGCAGATTCGGGTTTGGCGGCTTGCCTCTGCGTATTTCGTTATCCATACTAAGTCAACTTGGAATGATAAACATTGACATTGGATGTTGAATTTGTGGCTGTGGGAGCATAAGGCTCTTGCATGAAACATTGGCCTCACTTGCCAATGATACACGAGAGATGGATCTTCGTTCTTTCTAGATATTCCTTCGGCTTTGGATGGGGCGGGGCCTGCTTTGGAAAGGTGCTAAGGCCTCTGAGGGGCGTTGGAGTCCGTTGGAGCTCTTGTTTGACGTTGAAAGTCTGGATGAGTCCTGTTTACCCCAAACTAGGGGTGCAAAGCTCAAGAATCCCCGGGGTGAATCAAGAGGTTGGCTGCCAGCCCAGCCCCTTCTTATGGAGTGCCGATGACCGAAAGGCGGGGTCCAGTAATACTGAACCCTTATCCCTAAAGCCTAAACCTTACACCCATGTTTTCCGTAGTTGAGCAAGCCCCCGGTGGTTCTGCTTCTTAGGCTTGCTCCCCGATGGTCCCAAACCCCCGCCCAAACCCGCCTGGAGAGTGACGCACATGAATTTGCCGTAGAACTGCTCTCTGTATGTGCCGGTCCACCTCGGTTCTCTGGACCAGACATGGCTCACAGGAATCCAGATAGGAATCCAGAGAGCAAGGAAAGGAAACACCCTAAACCGTTTTTGGGGGCAACCAAGCTAGATGTAATTCTAGGATCGATGGAATGGGGAGTGGTAAGCTTAAGACACCCGCCCGTCAAGGTCGTGTGGGTCGGATGGGTGAAAATCGGAATGCGGGGGCGCATCTTTGCTTGCATCTTGCCTCTTGCTGTGGACATCAGATCGGTGGCATCGGGGGGGGGGGGGGGGAAACCTCTACTCACGAAGGGCTTGCGAAGTCGAAGTTCCCATCGCAAGCTGCTGGCCCTATGAACCCCCCATCCCAACTGCGCATTTTCCGCTATCATTATTAACACAATACCCAAACCGCAACCGAAGCGCAGGGCCCGGAAAGTGGCAGGAATAGCGTAGTAGAGCACGCGAAAGTCCTTGATCACGACCTTCATCAAGGGCACTCTGCTCTTTGTCCTATGTGTGCCAGCTGCTCAGGATAGCTCAGCTTCGGCTGGCACGGTCTCCCAGTCGCTGACCCTCGTGTGGTCATGGAAAGCCCCTAGAGAAATTCCCCGGACCCTCGGAAATCCTGCAAACCCTAAAGCCCTAAGCCCCGAACCCTGAAACCCTATAGTGGCGAACGGACACCAGGCCCAGCCTCTGTGAGTCGTGCCGGCTTCATGTCTCGGTCCACCAAGCTGTTGCCTTGGCTGGGAGGCGGCTTCTAGGGCTTTTGTAGGTCTTTGTGGGTTGGGCATGAGGGCTTGGGGGAGAAGGGTTCTTCGGCTTCATACTAGGCTTCAAAGGCAAACATGCTGCGAACTCTAAAGAACTTTCAGTAGTCACCTGACATGATGCTGAGCTGGATATTTTTCAGAGCTGTTTGTCATGCCTCCGAAAACCATTTCTTACACGTAGCCTCCCTCACGCCAAGCATGTCCACTGGATGTTGCGGCCAAGCTTCCGAGGACGTGTCCTGTTGTCAGTTTTTCAGCCATAAACTTAACTCAAGAGATTGTTTGTCAAAGGAGTAGGTATGCTCAATGCTCAACTGAAGGTCAAATGCCTGCTGTTGCCAATTTGCCTCTCGTATTTTGGTGTGGAAGCTTCTTGCCTCTTAAGCATGGCCGCCAAATCCTTCTGGCTCGACTGGCAAATTGCCCGCACGCCTCATTGACACACCTTTATTCTCGAACGTCCAGAACTCTAATGCAGGGTCCTACTTCGTTGGCAAAGAGCAAGATGGCGTAGCCGCCCCCCAGCACCATTCCGATTTCAAGCCTGAGGGGTGCGAGCACAACAAGAATGGCAGGGCTAAAAGCCATGCCCCCGCTCGAAGAATTCATTGTGCTGATATCCCAACCTCACGGGACGTGCTGGCCGAGCAACAGCTTTTGCACAGCGGTGCTGTCGCCCCAGGAAACACATTCGTAATGGCAGGCCTGTGGGGACAACGGACCCTAGTCTTGTGGTCAATACTGAGATGATGGTATATGACATATGATTACGCTTTGTTCCGGGCAGCACAGGGTGTGCACGTCATGCCGCAGAACTGGGTCCTAATCACTTCCACAACTGGAGACACCTTGACCTGCGACGATGGCACTCCGAAGGCACCCTCTGCGATGGCTCTGCAGTTTGTAGGTTTGGTGTTTAGGCCAGGTTGTTAGAGCTGGGCGAATTCTGATAGAAAGCTGCATGGCAACGAGCAAACATGGCAGGCCCCCTTGAGAATTAAGATCAAAGACCGCATAGGCAAGTTGTGTCAAAACCGGCAATTGATTGCCCCGCCGTCTGCATGTCCTCCGCAAAGTACATGGTGAAGTTGCCCCACCACCAGCCGTCCGCCCCAACGTAGGCTGGCGCAAAGCCTGGCAAAGAGCTCGCCTGAATCTTAGGCAACCCCAAAACACCGAAGCTGCAATACTAAACCCAAACATCTTTAAAGTACCAACTGAAACCTGCTGGGTTCACAGGAAGGTCAGGAACCGAACCGCGAATCGTTCCAGCTAGGAACCACAGGCGAACCGGAAACGCCGGAACCGATGGAACCGCAAAAAACGAAGGAAACGCGGGAACCGATACCCTGCATACACCCTCCACCCCTCCACCCCCCCTCCACCCCCCCTCCACCCCCCCTCCACCCCTCATCCTGAACCATTCAGGATGCGCAACGTGTTGAGTAAAATCTTCGTTGTTCAGGCTCTCTGCCTTTCGCTGGATCGATTTTTCTAGAGCTTACGGAGAAACTTGACGTATCTTGCGGCCTGTCTTTCGACGTTCTGCGCTCTCTACCGGTGATGCTTGGAAATCGAACCATGAAATTTCACTTCTTTGGAGGGCAGGGCTTAGCAGCTTGTGGCAGGTGCCTGGCCGAGCCGACCTTACCAAGCCCTCTTGGAAACGTCAGTTTGACGAGACAAGGCACGCAGATTGTGGGGCTCGGCATCCTTACCCGCGAACTTCTGGGCACTGAAGTCCTGTCAGGTCTGCTCTCGTTTCCCATGGAGAAGCTTCTGCAACATGAAAGATCCCAAGCGCCGGGACCCTCTCAGCATTCAACCCCCTGGATCAGTGCAGTGAGGCCTCCAATGGCACATTGAAGGCAGGCACCTTGGCACAGAGCTCAAGTAAGTAATTAAGGCATAAGATACCCCAAACCGCAGGACATTTGGCAACTGTGAACTCCGAAAACCTCCCAAGACCCATCCCTGAAGCTCAACTCTATCAAGAGATACGCCCAGGGAGCCAGAAAGAGATAAGGCAAGTAGGGTCATGCATGCGGAACTGGGGCCCAACCGCATGTTGGCACTTTGTGCAACGGCAACGACCTGAACTTTGAAAGGACCAGATTTTGAAGTGCCGCCCTTGAAATCCATCTGCGGTCGGGGAACTGGCTGGATCTGGTCTGCCAGGTAGCACTTTGAGGGCGGCGCCCGACGTATGCGGAAGCCCCAAAGGGCTGTGATCCAGCCCAGCAGGTCTGTGGTCTGCACTTTCTTGTACTTGATCCTCGGATCTGTTTTGATAAGGCGGCGTGCTGGGTCGAGGGGTACACTAGACTAGCAAAACTGCTGATGTCTTTGGCTGCGCTCTCTTGAAACCTTGGCGGCCCGTCTCCGTGCTTTCATGCACGCAGCGATCAAGGCAGCCCCGCCCCAAAGCCTGGCTTCCTGGGCCCATTCCCTCGCCAAAACCTGAAACACTGAAGGGCCTTGAAGGTGTCCCCCCATCCCCTTCGAAGAGCCAGCTCAGGATTGCAGTACCAAACAAGCCAAGGTAAGCACTTAAATACTGAACGATACGGAGCCCTTAACCCTCCTTCAAGGACTGCCAAAGCTCCAAGCAAGCACTGAACTCGCCCCAACCTCTCATCCTATCACTTCCTGAAACTCTTTTTCAACTCCTTTCAACTCACTGACAAAAACGCTGAAGCCCCCGCATTCTTTAAACTGCCCCGAGGGTCTTGGCATGGTCGAGCTTGCACGAGCGGCTCGTCATGCAATCGCTATCCATGTTGCTGAACTCTGGGACCTTCATCCTGGTGGGTTGCGGGAGTGTAGGGTCTCTTGTAGACCACAGGCTCAGGCTTAAAGGTTCAGGGCTTGCTTGAGAGTTGAGGTCTTTTCGTCGCAAAGCTCAGCAGTTCCAAGGATTGAGGGCTCAGGCGCTACTTCCAAGCTGAGGACACAATTGGGCCCGGATGCTTGCAGCTCTTTTGGCCAACCCATCCTAGCATGATAAGGACACTCTAGGAACCCCACAAAGTGGCTACAGCATGACTGGTTGATCATCAATACTCTGCACGCCTCCGTACACACACTGCGCTAACAGCTCGCTGTGTGCAGAGAATCAACTCGCATCAAGAGTCAAACCTGCTAATCCCTGCAAAGCTCCATCATCATCCCTCAAACTTTCGACAGGTCACAAGAACCAGGTAACAAAGCTTATTCCCTGTCAACTGCCCGCGTCTGCCACGCGTGTGAAACAACACTACTGCCACGGACAACGCTCCAGGACTCCACGCATCAAAACTTCATCACACAAAGCGCGCTGCGTGGGGGATCCATAATGATCAATGTGCCAGGACATCACACAGCTTCCGCTTTGCCTATCCCAATCAGGAACAAAGAGCCCTCACTCCACACCCCCCCCCCCCAGCTGCACAGTTGTAGACTCAAGAGAACTGTGGCGATTGTTGAAGGTGTTGAGGTTTTGGGTTTTTTTTGGCATTTCGGGGGCTTTGTGTGGCCTTGGGATCGAAGGGCTCAGGCTTGAGGCCTCTTCAATGGGCTTCGAGTCTTCGAGCATACAGATGTACGGGTTTAAAGGGAAGTGATGTCGGGCCGTAGGTGCGGCAAGGGAGCCCATTCGTCAAGCGCATCAGGTTCTTCTGGTCCTTTTTTGCAGTCTCCCAGTCCACTTGCTCCATGAAGTAGCAATACATGCTGTCCTTCGCGTAGGCATGGGCGAAGGGCATGACTACTTACAGATCGCATAGCATGGTATTCGGCACTCTTCCTAATACCTCTAATGAAGGCTCTAAGGCTTAAGGTTCGGCGGTGAACCTGCTGGCATGTTTCAATTATTCTACCTTCGGAGAATGTGAGGTGTTGGATGCACCAGTACTCAACATCTGATAAGTTGGCTGCAGCCTTCTCATTCATGGTGAGCTCGTCTTGCAGCCAGTTGCCACTGTAGATGTGCTCCTCCAGGACGATCCTTGGCTGACGTTTGTGCAATCGAGCCCCATGGACAAGGCTACGGAAGCTGTTGCATAAGGACTCTCTGAAGCAGCCTCTCGTTTCCAGGTTCCCACAAGCCACAAGCGTCACAACCCAAAAACACCTCAGCCCCAGAACCCAAAGCTGAGAACCTCAAGCGCTAGGTGGATTTGGGGGGCATATGGCGGCCGAAGCGCTGAGACACGAAGAGAAAGCCGCCAAGCACAAAGAGGCCGAGAGGTCTTAAAATGAAGCCCATGGCCTGTGTGCACACATGGGAGGCATCTACAGCCCAAGGAGCAGAGGTTTTAGAAAGTCCCCATCTCTTTTATCACACGGGACTCGGCTGCTGCCCTTATTGCCCAGCTTGTCCCCACACCGTCGAGTTTTTGGTTGGGTCAGGGTCAGGAACTCGATTTTGGGCTTCTGAGTTGCAGAGCGTAGACCAACATCTGCTCGTGTTCATTCCACGTTTGTTGGTCCTTTAGTCTTACTTTGCTCTGTTTCGACCAACAAAACAGTACAAACGGAAGCATCGAGATTCAAGCAGGCGGGGAAAGAAGAAACCAAGACAGACGGGAAACCACCCGAAGCCTGGAGCTGGTTGTGTTGCTGGTAGCTGGGATGAGCTCCGGTGCTTCCAGCCCCTCCCCTCGAGGCCAGTTCCGAGTATGATCCCCAGAGATTGAATGGTAGCGCTCTTGCAACACGGGCTCGTACCATCACCGCAAAAAAGCCGGCAGGGACCCCAACCCTCCAAACCCTCGCAGCCTGCCAGCCCTTGATGTTGACCCGGATGGGTCCGCATTGCCAATCCAATGCCCAGAAGTTGGAAACCCAGTCATCTGCATGATCCACCTGGCTGGGGACGTTCTTTTCAGGTGCTGGTGGCGAGAGATTTGGGCGCGGCGATTCTTAGAAAGAGGTTTCGAGCCTCTTTGAGGACCTGGAGAGGGAACTCACAATGGCCTACACAGCCTACACACATCATATGATAACAATCAGGACACGTCAGCAGATGCCTCCGGCATGTGCACCACCACTACACTCGCCAGCGTCATTGCTCCTGAAGATTCAAAGGGGCTGGGGGCAGCTAGTGATTCCACCATGTCTCTTACAGTACTTTCTAAAACAAGCTGGGGTCTGGGGGCACAGACCCCAGCGATTTGTTAATTTTTTCGTTTGTTGCTGTCATCCTGTTGGTATGTTTCTGTGTTTTTTAAGAAAGGTTGGATGAGGAGAAGAAACCACTGAGAGACACCAGATTTTGATTCATGGCGCCAATCTGGTCTTTCGTCGTGTGGTTGAAAGAAGAACATGCTGCAAGATGACAGAGACCAACAGAGACCAGATTTCAATTTCAAGGTCCGAAACTCTTCAAAATCTGGTTTGTTGCGCTTTATTGGTGTGGACGAGCCTCGTTCGCATAGACTTCCCAGCACGCCAAGGAAGCAGGATGGTCCAAATCTTGCGTCTAGACCAAAAAAAAGGAAACAAGGAACCTCAAATCTGTCCGGTCTGTATCGGGCCCAAAACAAGCTGTTGCGTGTTTTGATGGCGTGCAGGTGATGTGAACGCAGTTTTGAAGCAAGACGTGTCGGCTCGCATCATGGTGACATTGCCATGTACTAGACACAGGCGCCGTTCTGGACGAGCACCCGCAAGCTTAATGTGAACCCAATCGCCACAGGCCCTATAAGCAAGTCCTCATCAACGCACCGATGAGTTCCGTGAGAAGATGCGAACGGCATGATTGCCGGGAAAAGCATGCAGATGTGCAAACCTGTGACTTCGCTTGGGCTGTCCTGTGATTCAGACAGCCAAAGTGGATGGCTTGGTTTTGGGTTTCGAATGCCCAAGCCTAAAGCGAGGAGTAGCAAATGTAGTTTTTCTGAGCTTTTCAGCCCCAAGTGAAAATTTGACGGCTTCAGGGCCCAAGAGCAGCAGACTTGGTTCTGAGAGCTTTTAAGCAACTGCCGGACTCACTGACCAACTCTACCCGCCCCCCCCCCCCCTCTTTTCTCTTCTCAAAGTGCCCTCATGTGAGCCGAGAGTCCTATGCAAAGAAAGGTGTAGAAGGAAGCCTTCCAGAAGGTGTCTGCCAGCACGATTATCCTGACCAGAGCCAAGTCAACAATATGTCAAAGAACAGGGGTGGCGTATGCCGTGCAGATTGTCGAGTGGGACTTCTCCGACTCCTACCAAACGTATTGCTGCGGGGGCTTGAGAACATGGTTGACTTAATTAGGAATTCGAAGGACTGAAACCATGCTGCCACGCTTGCTGCTTCGAGGTTTGTTTCCGGGGGTTCAAGCGAGCCTTGTGGGCATCGACATGTTGCCGGACATGAACATGAAGCGGCACACCATGCACACCACACCTTAGTTGACATTTGCAGCGGCCAAGGCACACTCTGACACTGTCCTGGACTTACTCCATCAGTATCATCAACCACGGAAACGAACTCCCTAAGGCTTGATGCACTATTGGTAAGAAGGCGCGCGGCGGACTGGGGCCCCTTAGTCTAAAGGCTTTAAAGGCTTTGAAGGCTTTGAAGCCAGACCGCTAAACGTTGCTGACATCTGCATATCAAGGCGAGAGGCAGAGTCCAGGCAAAGCCAAACTGAAGAAAAGCAGGCCAAACAAGGCCCTACGGACCTGGGCTCGGATGTCGGGTTGAGTCTAGGGCGGTTTTGCAGCACAAGGCTGCGATGGCTACTTTTTCTGTGGGCTTAGAGATCGACTCGGATCTCACGGGATCCGCGTTTCCGCATGTGGACGAGGACTCGAGGTTGTTCGCGAAAGCAACCCGGGTGTACGCGCTCACAAACACAGGCCTCCCAGACGCACTCACTCCGACACTTCGACACTCCAGGGCACGCCCGCGACAACGCCCCAGGATGGTTGTGTGAGTTTTCGATGTGATAACGAAGCCTTTTCTCATCTTTACGCTGCCTCATGATGCCCACCCCTTCTGACTTATGTCACTATGCCGGCGTAGAGACCCCAAGCGTAAGACCACAAGAGCACGCTAAGACCTCTCTTCTTGGTGGGGCAAGAAGGGACACATCGGCCGCAGTTCATATAGGACTCAAGCTGCAGACCCTACGGACCCTCGGAACAGGTAAACCTCAACAAAACATTCCCCCGACATCAAAGTCCCAGCATCCTGGAGGCACCAGTTGTTGCGGCTTGCTTTGTCACAACATCGCCTTGGCCCACGATCTTGGTTTGGCACAGGCTTAGGGCTTGTTTGTTTTTGGAATGAGGGTCATGATCAGCCTTTGTGACATGTAATAGGGCCTATAATGAGGCCATGCCAACGTTTGCCTCCTGCTGCAAGTAGATAATTCGCAACTTGCAAACTATTTCAAGTCATCTTGGATCAGGCCTTGACGGGTTTCAACTCACAATCACACACGGCCGGCATCGGCTTGTAAGAGCGGGATCACAGGATTTGAAGGACACGGCTCCGATGCAAAAGGGACGATAAATCAGCAGCCAGGACAGTTCTCGGGCAAGCGGCAAGCGCAACCCTACCAGAATACCGAGGAAGCAGTGCAGCATCTAGGGAACCGCCAAACCGCTCAACCGTGAACAACCTTAAAGAACAGAAAGATCTGCAGTTTGTAACACCGCTTGCCCACCGAAGGGTTCCATATTTGCCAATACTAAAGTCCTCCACAATGCCAGGTTTTCCTCTACAGTACCGGCGTTGAAGATCTGGGAGGGGAGGGGGGGGGTGATAATGGGGTGATATATTAGCTGGGCTATCCAAATCGAATGCGGCCATGGCCCTCCTAGCGATTCTGGCAGACAATGGTCTTCGTACAAGTGCTCAACGGCACACCCACGTATTCATATGTGTGCTCATCGGCTCGGACACACAGAACTCGATTTAACCACACGGGGCTTGGGCTTGAGGATACATTACTCCACAGTAGTCAGGCGACCCTGATACTTCCTCCACCTCCAGCAGCTGTTCCTGCCTCGGTCGTGGATCCATCTCTCGAGATAGGCTCATTGGCGTTCGACGCGTGATGTGATGTGGTGATGTGACATGGTGTCATGCGATGTCGCTTGCACGGTGTCTTTCGACTTTTTGCGGGGGTTTGCCGGAAACTGGCAGCTCTGGCTTGCGGTCGTTTGGTGCCGGCTTGTTTATGTGAGTATCCGCAAACTTGAGCCGCAAGATACCACAGGTCGCCTTTCAGACTTGCCCCGACTGCCCCCTAAGCAGACCCTACTGGTAGCTCTGTTGAGCACTGAGGGCGTGGGGGCATGGATGCCTGGCCAGAAAGCTTGACATCAACATCCACTACTGGGAATTGCAGTATGCGCCAGGCCTTAAGCAGAAGGAGCGCGACAGCGACACGCTGGGTAGTCGACATGCCTGGCTCCAAGCAAATGCACAGAACCCTTGGCAAGAAACCCCTCTCGGAACATCAGCCTTTCGGGCAAGTCTGCTTCTTCTCCATCGCTTGGGACGTTTTCATCTCATCATCTTCATCTGCAGGCACGTCACAACCATTGCCCTCAAGGGTTTAGGGTTTAAGGTTTATAGGGTTTAGGGGCCCAAAAGCTCAAGAAGCCAAGTTCAATGACTGAAGCTAGGCTTCTCTGCAGGTTTCGGGGATTTCGGGTCGCCGTGCGAAAAGCCGGGATTCCTGTACTCTTGTTCCTACTAGGCTTTAGGTTTTAGGGTATTGGCCCCGACCCTGACGGAGATCCGCACATGTCTGCGGCTAAGTCTATGTTGATCTATCTGTTCTCGCTGGTATTTTCAAGAGGGCCTTGAGGATTATCGGGGTTTGGGTATGCTTGGGCTTGGCGTGCTTGTATGTTTAGCCTGCCTGGTGGCTCAACCATGTGGTGCAGCAACGATCACCCCAAACCCGAAAGCCCTGCACCCAAAACCCTATATATATATATATATGTATATATATCTATATGTATATATATATATATATATGTTATTTATTTATATCAATATTTGCTCACCCCACCCCTACGACAGACCCCGCAAGCTAACAAATAATAGTAATAATCATACTAGTGCTCATAATCATAAGAAGAAGAATCATAATGATTGTACTTTAAACAGTGGTAACAATAGCAGTAGTTATAATAAGAAAAAGAATGGTAGTAATAATAATAAATATTGTGATTATAGAAGTACTTGTAATACCAGTAAAACTAATAAGAAGCTGAAGAAGAAGGGTACAGTAATGCTAAAAAACAATAGTAAGACTAGTAATATTAAAAATGAGAATAAGACAACACTTATTGGAATAACAATAACTATGGCAATAAGAGTAATAATCGCAAAAGAATAATCACGATAATAATAAGAACAATAAGAATAATTGCAACAAT
>CAJNDS010002089.1:299792-371160 GCA_905221605.1 Symbiodinium natans
ACACACCCACACGCACACGCACACGCACAAGCACACACGCAGATACACACGCAGACGCACACGCACACGCACACGCACGCACGAACGAGCGAGCAACCAAACACTGAGAGGAACGACGGGAGACCCTCTTGCCCGGCGACCTCCGCAGCCTGAAAAATCAATTTCTTGAACAGCCTGTCCTGGGCCTGTGTAGATAAACGCATTCTCGACTGCTCGCTCTACGTGCAGAAGAGCCTGAACCAACACGAAAGACAGCCGTCCCGGTCCGTCAAACATGGTCAAGTGGGAAGAAAACCAAAGTCGGCCCATCATCCTAGGAAGCAACTCGGTGCAACCATGCCTCACAAGCACAAGAAGACTCGGGAACTGTGAGACGTAGCAATTGCCCGAGGCAGCCCTAATAAACAACACTTCTGGAACTTCGGAATGTCACAGATCCTGGAGCCCTCGACCCACAAAAACAACAGCATCCTCACGAGTTTGGGACAGACTTCTTTGAACATTCGTCATGACTCTATTCTTTTCTCAATCCATAGTTCCTGGAAGTTCCTAGGTCCTAGGTGCCAAGGGCTCTTAATGCTGTCGAGTCTCCCTGGTTGGCAGCTTTCGGCTGTGGTGCCTGAGTTCGTGTCAGAATGCAAACATGCGTCTGGAAAGGTGACCCTGGCCTTAGCAAATCCCCAGCTGCTTCCGTGAGTGTTCAGACTGCCTGTAAGTACGTTCGACTCTCACACCCTGTAAGTACTTGAAGAATCTTGGAGCCGTGCCGCAACAACGCTGGCAGCTGCAGGTGCAGCTGTGGACACCGCGGCAATCGCAGGAACCATCCTGAGTTCCCGGCCGGCACGAAATCTCCCAAATCTACCGAAACTCGGAAGCCCATCGTGCCCAGAATCCTAAATCCTTGTCCGCAGTTCTATGACTTCTCAGCCGCGTGCACTGGTGCCGGTGCCGGTGCTTGCTGGTCCGGGGAAGAAGCTTCCCGACGTTCCCGTGCAGATGCCTGAAGCACAGGTTGCCCAGAAACGGCGCCTGCTGCCTCTTCCTCTGCCTCCTCCTCTGTCCCCTCGACACAACCATGGTTGCGGCCACCACAGCGACTACGACACAATGACCGTACTTCGTGCGAGGACGACTGTGAAGATCACGATGTCTCTGACTGTTGCTGCTGACCCTACGACTGCTACACCTACCATGTCCTACCGCCACCATTCTACTGCTGTGTTGAGAGTCATTGTGGTCTGCAATGAAAGAGGCGTATGAAACCAGGCACAGCACACATGGTCTGTCTGTCTGTCTCTGCTAGGAGGTCGCCCTCCGGGCGTGTCTCCATTGCCTTTCGTCGCGCGATGTGGCTTCCCGGCTGGGGGCTGAAAAAACTGTGCCCTTGAACTGTTCGAAGTCAAGCTCGCCCTGCTGTGCCGTCGCTGTCGTGGTCGCCGAGGTGCGCGGTTCGGCTCCATGTCCCCATGTCCCGTACAGCTTGCCGGTCTTACTCTCTCGCTCCCTCTCTCCACTGATCCCAGAACTCCACCCCCACCTTCTCTGCCGGCACCTCCTGCGCTATCGTAACCTGGAGCTTTGCATCTGCCTTCGGCTGAAGGCATTGGGCCCAGGCATGGACTGCTGGGGTTCTGGGATTTAAGGTTGCGGTTAAGGGGCCATGAGGCCTGTGGGCCGTTTTGGGTCAATTGAACTCGGCTGGTTTGGGGAATAAGCAGTTCTCGGCCTGGTGAGCGTTAACTTAACTGGCAGAGAGGAAGTAGCAACTATGAGCAACTTGGACTCTCAGGACGGAGCCTCCGCGAGGTTGTTGGCTGAGGGGCTCCCAATCGCCGGCTGTGCAAGTGCACTTTGCCCTGCCGGCCTGCGACAGATTGAGTGTATTGAGTGTGAGTGAGGAAAATGCATTTTGCTTCTCGAACGTGGCGTCAGCTCAGAGTTGGCTTGCATGCGTACACTGAGCCGACCTGGCAACACTACGTCTCGGCGTCGGATTGGAAGCTCGGTTGCTACAGTGGCTTTTAACCCTGCAGAAGCTCAAAGAACCTCTCTGCCCCCTCCGCCCTGGAATGGTCACCCCGCAGTCAAAGCAAGCCTCGACAATTGCTGAGCACGCTGCACAGGCGATGAGCGTGGTGCTGGTGCAGTTTCTGCAAGTGCCCGTTCGCTAGGAGGCCTGCGCAGGCATGCGCCATGGTTTGGAACATTAAAAACGCGGAATCATCCGAGTGTCACGCCCTCTTTTTTGGGGAGGGAATGCGATAGAGCGGCCTACGTTGCAAAAGAAGCCGTGGTTTCTTTGCGTCGGACACCAAAACTGCCAACCCCTTGATCCCCCCAGTCCAACAACATCCAGCAAATCCTCCGAAGGCCGAGTCGAACAAAACAACTCCTCTTCCCCCATTCTAATAATTCTCCACAACAAGGTTTTTTTTCTCTTTTGCCTTCTTGCCTTCAAACGTGTGCTCTTCTGTCTTCCTCTTCTGCAAGTCTTCCCTCTCTTCTTCTGCTTATTCTTCTTCTCAGAAAGCCTGCCCCTCTCTCTCTCTCATTCGTTCGTTCTTTCGCGGTTTCTTTCGCGCTTTCGTTCTGGTCTGTATCTCATCAGAATGTACCCGTTTGACAAACGAACCGCATCTCCGCGAATGTGCGTGCAGCAGATGGTCCAAGATGCACCCGCTCGGGCAAAAGCGGCAATAGGACTGGCAAGCAGCACTTCCGCTGCAGTCAGAGAAGGCATGTTGCTCTCATGGATACAACACGAAAGTGTGCAGTTTAAGGGTGAACGTTCAAGGCAGGAAAACATTTTCGAGACGAAATAGGACTTAAGGATCAATCTGCAGGCGCCAACTGTCCCTGCCACTGGCCAGCCTAGCTGCATGAAGCCGGTTCGCAACTTGCAACTTGATGTTCTTTTCTTGAGAACCCCCCCCCCCCCCCCCCCACGCCCAACAACGAATCAGCCAGGCAAATATCTTGCAAGAGGAGATCCTACTCCCTCTCTTCTGACACTGGCGAGGATGATCCAAAAGCGGCTTGAGTTGAAGGGAACGGATTGCTGAAATGATGAAGCTTCTGAGGGCGTCATGGACATGAAATCAGCCATGTCTCGGGTTGAACTCATAGTTTGAAAAAAAAAAAAAAAAAACGCAACCCCAAAAACAAAGCCCGCCCTGTGCAAGCCCACGCAGGCCCCGAAACCCGGCCATTCAGGAGCCTCTGCGCCTGCGTGGGATGTATGGCCTGGTCACGGAGATCTGATGCTATGATCGGGCACTTTTTGAGTGGGATGCACAAATTGCAACTTCAATACGTAGCTGCGCGAAACGCTTGCCGGCTTGCCGCCCCCCTAGAGACGCATCTGAAAGGACGGTGCCTGCGGCTGCTCCACGACCTGCGGGGACCTTATAAGATCTTATAAGTACAGAAGAATCAAGAGTCAACGATCCCTCAACTGTATCTGGCAGTGTTTGGCATCGTCTTGCACAGCACGAGCTCGAGGCACAACATCTTTCCGATTTTTTCCGGGTTGCCTCCAGCAACCTGCACCATCTTCAGGCCACCGCTACCCCGGAAAGCACGGGAGCGAGAAGTGAACGGGTGGACTCTGCCATCAGCTGCGACCGCCGAAGTCAGCACAACGCACAAACCCTGAGCCTATAGCTTGAAAAGTGCCTCTCTGAGTTTACCTCAAAAGCCCCAAGCTGCCGAAAATTGCCAAGACAAAATGTCACCGTCAACACCCCTTCAGCCCCTGGCTGACCTCGGGATAAGAGACTCAAAATCCTAAAGACGCTCCGGAACTTTAGGCCAAGCTTTGTCTTGTTGCGCAAGGTGCAGATTTAGCTAAGGCACCAGATTCCGTTTCAGTACACCACCATAGGGTCACCCTAGCAACTAGGCATATTCATACAAACAACATTGTGCTGAAGCTTCTGTGTCAGCTGGCAAAACGCCGGGAGTCCCACCGGCTCAAGAGACGAAACGCGAGAAACAGGTGGCCAGGCATTGGAAGGCAAACCTTCTGCTATCCTTTCGAGTTCTGCCACAAAAAACCCAAAACAACCCTTCAGCTCTGCTGTACTCTGCTTCCGACTTCCGGATCTCAGAGGTCGATTCTCATTTCTTCTTGTTCTTCTTCTTTCACTTTAAGGCTTCCCCTCCACAGAGATGCGGAACAATTTTCTGCTCTCTCTCTCTCTCTCTCCCTCCCTTCTTTCTTTCTTTCTTTCGGAGGGCGTGGAGGCCGGAGCCCCCGGGCGTCATCGCCCTCCCTTCCTCCCTCTCTCTTCTTCTTCTTCTTCTTCTTCTTCTTCTTCTTCTTCTACAGGGCTTGAGGGACCCGGGGGCCCCCCGCTCCCTCTCTCTCTCTCTCTCTTCTTTTTGCTCTTCTTGCCCCGCCCCCCCCGGGCAGTCGCGCACCCGAGACAAGGGTTGTGCTTCAAGGCTACTGCCAACCTGCTCCGCTGCCGGCGTGACTCTCTTTCTTTCTTTCTTTTCTTTCTTTCTGTCTCTTCCTTCCTTCCTTCCTTCCCTCCTTCCTTCCTGTGCACACAACCCGCCGAACGGGGTGTTTTGTTGTTTTTTTGCTCTCTCTCTGTCTCTCTCTCTTTCTCTTTCTTTTTCTCGTTCCCTATCTCTTTCTCTTTCCTTCCTTCTTTCTGAGTCTCTCTCTCTCTCTCTCTCTGTCTCTCTCGCTCGCTCGCGCGTGAGGCTTAAACAGGTTCAGGGCTTGTGGAGGTTTTCGGATCAGGGGTGAACAGTGCATGGTGTGTTGAGCATGCCTTGTTGAATGCGCTGGGCCACATGAATCGAAGAGCACCCCCTCGAATTGTTGCATCGGCACGCCTGCCACAGCTTCACGCTCGATCTCCGAAAGTACGATGCCCAACCCCGACCTCCAACCGCAAGGCATGGTGTTTCGGGAGATGTCTTGACAAGCTTCTGCACGACTTCCGCAGGCTGCCATGTTCACCGCGTGAGGCCGTCTGACGGCACTTCTAATGCCGAAAGCCACATGTCTATGCTGAGTTCGGAGTACCGCGCCATCAGGTGCATCGTGGCAACAATGGCAACTCGTCCAGCATCGGCTCGAAGCCCGCAGCAGGCTGGCTAAAAGTTGAAATGCTGAAACTGAAACATGTATACAGCTGGCGCTCCGCTGCAGCATCAAGCTGAAGAATGCTCCGGGGGAGGGGGGAGGGGGGGGCTAGTAGGATGGTAAGACCCTGCATTGTACAAGGCCCACATTCCTATCGAGATAGTAGTTGCAACGTGGTTGCTACATCGGAAAGGCATAAGCAAGCTATGTATCCGCTGTCAGAAGCGGCTATGATGACAAGCTGCAGCATGTCGCGCGAGCGGTCTGTACACACGGTACCATAAACACGCTGAAACTTGAAAAGGTCAAAGCTTCTGCATTTTGCGCAGGCTTGTCCAAACCCTGAACCTGGTGAACCCAAACCCCTAATCCCCCCCCATCAAGCTGGAGAGTTGGACCCGAAGCACTCTACCCCCACGAAAACCTCTGAAAGTTCTTCTCGCGCCGGGCATAGGCCATGCGCTCAGCTGGACCATTCCAGCAAATCGTGCACTGTGAGGCCTCTTAGAGCGCCGTTTGTCATATAAAATTTCACTAAGTTTATTAGAGGCAGATGTCCAGGAGGGCTTTCGGAGAGCACTTAACTGCGTGCAGCTTTACAGCTGAGTCTTGCGAATTTTCGCATCCGACCTGGACATCGCCAGTGGTGTGCGGCGCAGTGGTTGCGTTCCACCTTGGAAGACGAAGAGGCGAGTGAAAGCCACCATTTTGCAGCACTACGCAACAGGACTCCACAAGCTGAAGACCTCGCTGATAGTAAGCGACTTAATTGCAGTATTACACTATGACACTATGCCCTTATGCACCAGGCAGCCTCACGAGTGATGCAGTATAATCGTTGCCTTGAAGCTGCGAGCTTTGCATTTTCGACCCCGACTCATGCCTGCTTCAAACCATGCCTCCAATGCGATGACTACACATTCAAGCCGAGCCACACCACGCGCCATCCGTGGGCCACCAAAGATTGGCCAAGTCTGAACACAGTGAGCATTGGCCCAGGGGTCAGTTGATTTCGGGATCTCAGGGCAGGATTGATGGCTTATACTTTTCGACACCAGAAAAGGCCAACTGCAATCTCTAGGGGCTCTAGGGCTCTAGGGGTTGATGAACAGGATCTTTTGCCCTGACACTCCCCTGCCTGGAAAAAGAAAAACGGGGGGGCAGCCCGAATGTGTTCATTGGGATGTCAGTCGCCACTGTCAGGCTCGCTGCCATGCTGAGCCTGAGCACCAAATCGCCCCATGAACGGCAACATTTTCTGGTAGACATGGCGAGTCGCTTAGTGGATCTCAAGCATTGTCAGACGGGGAGACTTGGGCTAGGTGGGGCGGCGATTTTTTCAAACTTTTCAAGCTTCCGGCGAAAGATGCCCATGCATTACACTGCAAGACCGAAACCCAACACATTTGGAGAGGTTCACACGCTTCGACGAGGATTCCCGCTTGGGTTGCCCTCTAGTCATCAAAATCCCTCACCTGCCAGCTCCTGGACTTGGGAGATATCGCCATTCAGCGCCACCCGCCAAGCCCAAACTCACCCTACCCTTCGATGAACTCCCAAGCCCTGAACGCCAAAATGCGTTATGGCTCTTTTCCCTAAAGCCCCCGTTCATTCGAAGTGGAAGAGGCGTGCACAGTTGAGGTCTGCAGGATCAGGGCAGGACTCTTCAGGAGCAGCTTCTGCATGGACGATGGGTGGGGCGGAGGGAGGGAGCGGGGGTTGTTTTGAAACGAGCCTGAGGATCTTGCCATTTGCTCAGGTCGAGGCACTCACATCCCCACTGCAGTTCCATCTGTGCTTGTGCTCCCGACCTCGCACTCTAAGCGGCAATATGGAATCCGGGGATGCCGCACGAACAAGCTCTACAGCCCGACAGGCATCTTGTTTCACTTCTAGGCTCCACCACAAGTGCTGCACTTATTTCAACACGGCGCAGTGCTCAGGCTCTTCGGTTCTTTGCTTGCCGAGATTGGAAGCTCCCAGCCCAAACCCAATTTCCGACACTTCGACACATCTGATGGGCTCTCAGGAGACTCTCAGGCGGCTCATCATAAAGGCCAAGTGGCGCTTCGCCCTGATTCCTCAGAAAGGATGTGAAATCAAAATCAAGCTCGACTTCGGCCGCACCCTCCATCAAACCAGACAAGGCATTGGGATTTATGAGGATTTATTTTCTTGCTACGGAGTGGTGTGCAAGGAGCACGGGAAGACCTGAAACGACTTTCGCAAATGGGGAAAGCTCTCCACCTCTCAAAAGTTGCAACTCCACTCTGAAGCTTGACGGTCGAAGCCGTGCAGAGGGTGTGCGAGATGGAAGGCCCCGTGAAAGTGCCCACACTGGGCCCACACACCCTGCAAACCCTACAATCCCTACAAGCTCAAGTAACTGCATGATGAGCAGTCGCTCATGCAGAAGCATTTGCTGCAGGTCGGGGCACAACGCGCTGGACTCCGCAGGCAACCGAGCTGATCGATCTGGATGCGTGGGTGCCTGGGTTTTTGAGGGTACAAGTAGGAACCAGGCACTGCTGCTAGGACACCTCCGAACTTCGTACGGGGTCTTTGCTATGTCTCGCTGTTTTGAGGTCGTGGAGATGGCCTTGGAACCTCTCAGAAGGCATTTCAGGGAGACCTTGGAGGCCAAAGCCAGCGCCGAGCGGCTGCGTGACTGTGCCGAGCGTGCGGAGAGTGGCTCCGAGTTGCTCCCGAGTCGAAGCCTGGTGTCTACAAGGGATGTCTAGGGCTTCTGCGACTGGATGTGCTGGAGTAGTGCGACTGCTTTAGGCAGAAGTGGAGCCAGCATCCCACATCTCGCACCTTCTCTTCTGTGCCAGCTTTGTAAGGTTCTCATATGGTTCGGGAGTGGGGGAAGCGCCTTCAAATTTGCTCGGGTGGCCTTAGGCTTACTAAGCCCTGCAAATTGCTGCGTTACCCGCTTTTACCCACCTCAAACCCACAAGGTCTCCCGCTCCGAGCCTTGGAAGGTCGCCGGTCTCTTGAAGAGTGGAGGACAGGCGCTGCTGGGCCTCCGTGTGGAGTGGCTTAAGATGGCCGAAGGCTTTTGATGCTTTAGGTGTGGCATCCTACACCTTGGCCGTCGAATTTTCCCGAACCTAGAAGACCCCAAAGGCGAGAAGCAACTTTGTTGGGGGCCAACCCATGCCTGCAGGAGGCTGGCAAGTTGGGCAGCCACCGCAGCAACTGTCCTTGGCTGCTTGAAGAAGCATGGAACTTTTGAAGAGCTTCGCAAAGCGCGTAAAGCCTGTAGGCTTGATTGCCTGAGTATGACTGCAAAGATCGTCGTCCTTTATCCACCGAGAGCGGGAAGGCTGTGTGTGGACATGTGCAGGACATTCATGGGGCCCGAGAGTTGCCAGAGCACGAGTATCGGTGCCTGGAGATTCATCCACCCAAGTGGCGTGGCATCCGGCTCCGAGCCTCGCCGGTCGCCTTGGCTTGGCATGGCTTGGCCGCTTCCTTGGACCTTTCCTTGGCCTTTTTTCCACCTCCTTCGGGGCTTAAGATGGGGTTCGGACAGCCTGGACAGCTGCGGGCAGGGTGCTGCCGCTGGATCGCCGCGAAGCCGGACTGATTCCGCGGCCATACATCCTGACACAGGAAGCAAGCCAAATTCGCACGCGGTGAGTATCGACCTCGCGTTCAAAGGCGGATCGTTTGCGCACCAAACTGTTTTTTCAAAGGTTTGCTTGCAGATCAGACACGGCCCTTAACATGTCACACCCCATGTCAACGTGAACTGCTGCCCAGCAGCGTGGGTGGGGGCGTCTCGTCCCCCTCAGAACGCGGCGTGATCATGCCTGCAGGCTGGCATGCTCGCAAGGCCTACTTAGCCATGAACACGCATATATATATATATAGATATATATATAGATATAGATATAGATATAGATATAGATATAGATATAGACATAGATATAATAGATGGATATATATATATATGTATATGTATATGCTCACACCCCCCCCCCCCCCCCCAATGGACCCACCGCGGGTGGCATCCGAGTCCTAGCCAGATCAAGGGAACAACAACAAACAAGAAACTAACAAAAACAACAAACCAAAAAAAAAAAAAAAAAAAAACCATCTTTTCCAAAACTATGGGGCTGGGGCCTCCAAAAGATGGTTTTTTGGTTTTCTCGAGAAAAAGATGGTTTTTTTGGTTCGAACCATCTTTTTCTCGAGAAAAAGATGGTTTTTGGAGGTCTTCTCCTGGTAAAACCATCTTTTTCTCGAGAAAAAGATGGTTTTTGGAGGTCTTCTCCTGGCAAAACCATCTTTTTCTCGAGAAAAAAATGGTTTTTGGAGGTCTTCTCCTGGTAAAACCATTTTTTCTCGAGAAAAAGATGGTTTCGAACCAAAAAACCATCTTTTTCTCGAGAAAACCAAGAAAACCATCTTTTGGAGGCCCCAGCCCCATAGTTTTGGAAAAGATGGTTTTTTTGGTTTTTTTTGGTTTTCTTGGTTTTCTCGAGAAAAAGATGGTTTTTTGGTTCGAAACCATCTTTTTCTCGAGAAAAAGATGGTTTTTGGAGGTCTTCTCCTGGTATACATCACAAAAAGGGGCCGAACGGGTTTTCCCTGCAAACATCACACGCGCAGCTTCGGCAACCCCCACCCAGTCATGAATACTGTACAAATACTATGACTATTATTGATATTCGTCTTGTATTATTTTCGTAATATTAGTCATATTATCATGATGAACACTATTCCTATTACATATCTTAGAATTATCTTCAAAATCCCTCAGGGGCCCGCGCCCATGGACTTGTCGGAGACTGTACTTGCCGAGGCGACAGAATGGGAGGAGGTGATGCGAAGTGGGAAGGCCTCGAAAGATCGCAGGCTCTGCAGAGATTCTGAAAGATTCTGAAAAGGGATTCCGAGTTGCTTGTGGGTATGATGGGTCTGTTTCGGAGGGCGGCTTCTAGGCTTTGGCTTGGGGATTGTGGAGTCCCAAAAAGGGGTTAGGGTCTTTAAGGGCCATGGCCATCAAAATCTTCACCCTAACCTCAGCGCCTCCGGCTCGCTGCGGAACCCTAGAACCGACCTCAAGGCACCACATGGCACCCGCCCCCTTTCCCGCCCTCAGCCCGATTTCAAAGCCGTGGGGCTTGCGCCCCGTTCCGCGGCCGCTCTTCTGGAGTGGAGCTGCGCACATGGAGCAGCGAGAGGTCCCCATGCTCCTCCAAAGTGCACTTCTTTGTGGCCCCAAGGCTGAAGAAGTGCACCAAAGCGTCACAAAGCGTTCGGCTTTCGATGTGTTATCAGGCCTCGCGTCTTTTCTTGGTGGGTCTACACTCTGGCTTTTGCATGTGCCCAGAATAGCCAAACAACAGCCGACTTCCAAGCCTATGCCGCTCCACCAAACCAAGACCACAGGACACCACGGCCGTTTTAAACACACTTCCTCCAGGCATACCGGCTGTGTGACAGCGACCCGCAAAGCAAGAAGGCTTTCAGACCAGCTTTGTGTAGCTTGGGCGTGAAGGCTTCGACACAAGCTCTGTGAGCCGGTGCAGTACCGTCTTCAACGGGCACTGCGCTCGTGGCTTCAACGCTCTGTGTTGCCATGGCGTTTTGGGGCTTCAAAGCATGCCCCGCTGAGGGTTGCATCAACACCCAATGCGGGTCCATTGCCACTAAGCCTCGCTGAGCTTTTTTGAGGTTTGTGGATTGCCCAGGACTGTTGTGTCGCACATGTGGTTGCTTGCTCGAAGCTCTTATTGCGGTGGTCGCCTTGCCAGGCGCATTGGACTTGGTGCTGCTGATGCCTCGATATTTCTTCCCGCGCAAGACCCCGGCTGCGGCGCCTTGGTTGTGTTTTCCTCCTTCCCATTTCCTGCTTTGTGTCAATCTCGTTGCTCCGCTTCTGCATCATATGGAAAGCTACAGTGGCTGCCCGTCACATGCGCTGATGTTTGGCTGTCAACTCTACGTTTTTGTGTGCTTCGACCGATATGGTCCTGTAAGTCAGCACCCTAAACCCTAAACCCTAAACCCTAAACCCTAAACGAGCACCTCAACTTAACAAGGGCCCTTCACTTCTCGCGGTGCCTCGCTGGGTCGCTGCAGCTCCCTGCCCCTCGAGCTCGAGGCCATTGGCAAGTGCGGCACGGGGGTGCCTGTGCTGTGCAGACTCAAATTGTCCTTGGCACTCCTTGGGGCTTCAATTTCGATATGGGGGGGCAATATCCGCACGAGATACAGGGCATATAGTAGGAGGAGCACCCTACTTTTATGGGGGAGGGGGCAGCCCTCTAAGCCCTGAGCCCAACGAAAGAAGGAGAGAGCAAGAGCAAGCGTGAGAGGCAGCTGACGTGTCCCCACCCTCGAATTGGGTGGGGCCGGGGTCACGGGGCGAGTCAGAAAATGGCCCCGAGTCAGAAACCCCGATGCGGCGAGTCAGAAAATCTATGCAAATTTTCAGGGACGTAGCATGGCATGAAACAAAAAAAGCTTCATGCGGGGTCCAAGGTTCAAGGTTTGCAGCTCGGCCTAAACACCCGAAGGCCGGAAACCCCAAGCCCTAAAACCCTGTGGTCGTCAGTATAGACGTGCTGTAAAAGCCGTGCAAGCTTGCTTCAAGCCCATGTTTCTTGTGAAGCCCATCATGTGCGCATTGTGTTTGCACGGCGGGGGAGGGGGGGCCCAAACCCCCGCTTTTGAAGCCGTGCAAGCTTGCGTCAACGCGTATGAGTCTTTTTGAAACCCCATCATGCGAGCGTTGTGTTTGCAAAAAGGGGTTCGGGTTCGGGTTCGGGGCTCCCTTTTTCATTCGGGTTGGGGTTCTCTGTAAGGGGGGGGGTTCTGGTTCGGGTTGTGGTTCAGGTTCGGGCTCGATTTTTTGAGGGGGGGGCGGTTCCGGCTCGGATTCGGGTGGAGCTCGTAACGGCGTTTTCAGCCGTGCAAGAGTGCGTCAAAGCAAATGTACCTTTTTCAAACCCATCATGCGAGCGCCGTGTTTGCAAATGGACTCGGCATGGATATTCTGACTCGACTCTTTGCATTTCCCGACTCTGACTCGGGGGCATGTTTTCTCGGTCCGTTTCTGGCATCGGCCGCCCCCTGTCGAAGGAGGCTCGCCGCTTGTGTATGTACGCTTCGAAAGAGGCTTGGTGCCTTGAAACTTGTCGGCGCCCCTCCCAAGCAGCTTGAAATCCCCTTCAGCCCAAAAAACATCTGGCCCTAAGTAATCCTAAGACCCCGAAGGCTTCTGGCTCAAACAAGGAGCTTGGCACCGGCGGTGACGCCCGCAAAGGAGGCAGCGGCGGCATGTCGGGTGCATGGTGTTCCTGGCCCTGAGGAGCTTGTGAACTTGGCTTTCGGCCCCTGAGGCTGTAAGCGTTTGATGCGGGAGGGCGACTTAAGTCACATCATCGATCGTCAAATCGCATCAGCAGCACCGCCCAAGCGACTCGCTGTGATGCCACAAGCGACATCACAGTCATTGTCACATGTCAGGCAATGACGTTTTACGGTAGTTCATGCACATGCAGCTTAAAACTTCAAGACGTGCAAAGCCAGTTCCATACTGCATGTCCCTGCCCGCAAGTACCGGCGGGGTTGAGGGGTCACAGCATGTATACAAGAGGCGCCCCCTAGTGATTCGCGCACACTGGCTCAATTTGCATCCAACACCGAAGAGTCAAAGCCACACCGCCAGCATGTCAACCCCTAAGTTCTCTCACAGAGCCAATTGTGGCACAACATCGCAACCGTTCAGGAAACCGCCTGCTGCCCGACGGTCAAGTCTGCCAGTAGGCGCACAGCATCAGTAGGCTCTTGGACCTTCGGCGCTGAGATGGAGCCGCTAAGATGACCGATTCCTATCGCACCGGTGCAGAAATTGAGAAGACTATGCATTCCTTCCCTTCTCCACAATCCCGCAATCCTTCACAAGGCATGACATGGGTTCCAAGGCTAGGAATGCACCATTGAGGGGGTGCTCCCAGGGCTCTGCTCCAAAACCTTTTAGGGTCCACCCGGTACATCCCAGCCACACCAAAGACGCAACATTTGCCGGCCTGCTTACCCTCCTCCTCCTGCACTGGCTCGGAGCCTTCGGCCACACTTGAGAGGCTCGTTCGCCTCCATCCTGCTTCGTTGTGTCAGGTGGTGCGCAGATTTCCAAGAGAACCCAAGAGATGGATGCCGAATCGGAACTATGGCCAAGGGTTCTCAGGGCTCTTCGGGCTCAACTAGGCTGCCACGTGCGTCTTTGTAGAGAGTTTTTTTTTTGCGCGGCTGTAAACCCGCCCCTTCCAACCCTACATGGTATTCTACCCAGAAGTCTTAGATTCTTAGATGCTGTGCCAATCTACGCTGCAGACAAAGCCCTACAATAGCCGAACCAAGCCACACATCAGCAAAAACGGGGTGCCTGAGTGGCGCCGCCCTTTCGACAGGCGTTGCAGCAGGATACCTTTCGGTTCTGGTGTGTTGCAGGGACTTGGAGTCTAACCCCTTGCCCAGCACCGCGTGCTGCCGACGTCTGTTGTCGAATCTCCCTTCAACTCAGGGAACTGGATGCTAGACCCGAAAGTTCGTTCGGATTCAGGACGGTCACACGCTTGCGTTTGTGTTTGTTGTCTGCGGTGCTTTGGTGAAACAGTGCAACACTCCCCCTTCCCCCACTCCCCCCCCCCCCCCCCCCCCCCCCCCCCCCCCCCCCCCCGGCCCCCCCACTTGAAAACAAAGGGACGCACTAGTACTCCAAGCCCTAGCCTCAACTAAATCCTCCAAGGCTCCCTGATTTTGCACTTGCCGGCTCAGTCTTTCCAGCTGGAGCCTGATCGGTGCGGAAGCTTCCTGTGGGTGTCCATCTGCCAAGGTCAGAACCTTGGTGTTTCTTTTGGGCATGTCGGACCCTCTTGCGCAGCAACTCTTCGCAACACACATCCCACGTTTGGACTATGGTCTCGTCTCGAGTATTCGTGATGTCTCCCGTTTCGTGTCTTCGTCTTGTGTCCTCGAGTCGTCTCTCGTGTCCATGCGTCGTGTCATTTGTGGGGTGTCCTCATGTCGTGTTGTGTCTTCGTGGTGGGAGGATCGTCGACGACGTCAAGCTTAGCAAGACTCGTGATGCGCGTCTACATTCGGGCTCGTTCACTTACAGCCTGCGCACCTTGGGGCTCATGATTTGGGGGTAAACTTCTTATGTAAGCCCAACCATCGCTACCAGCCCATGATTCAGCTGAGCAAACTCCGCGGCTGGCGTCCGCGACCTCAGTTTCTCTGCAGCAGATAGCAGAGATACCGGTACACGCGAGAAGGGTCTTGGGATCATTCAAGGACCATCGCAAGGGTGGTGCGACGTTCCGGCTGCGAATACTTTTAAAGCTACCGAGAGTTCTGAGTTGGGCAAACTTGTACTCAATTCCAAGAAAGTCTACGCCGCGCTCACCTCTGATGCTAGAATCAACGCAACCTCGTTCACCTCGGTGGGTGTCCTATTTGTCACAGCCACCTTTGACATGAACTTCGCTCGAGGCACTGTTGTGCCCTCCTTGGCCAGCGCGCCCAGGCCCACCAGCTCTGCGAACGGAGGGATGCGAAGCCGCAAGCCTCGGGTGGTCACTCGAGGGCTTCGTCAACGGCACCGCATGAAGAATCTCATGCAAAGGACATCTCTGGCAGCTAGCCTTCTTGGCAGACTTTCTAGACACTTCCTCCGAACGAGGTGCGGCAGGCATTGCGAATCAACCGGCACCTAAGTTGAGGCTGCATCCCATTATGGGGGCGTTCGGGTGCCTACAGCATTCGGGCTTGTAGTGATGTTGTGGTGGTTGTGGCTTCGTGCAGCCATATGCACACTTGGGAGACCTGGAATGCAAATCAGTACCGATGGAAGCGGAAGACTCACAAATGTGTGCGAGGCATTTCTTGTCCTGAGACATAGCAACAAGTAGCAGAAGAAAGACGAATCACAAGTCACGTCAATTTGTCAGCGAGGAAGATGATGATGGCAATCACGCCGCAACTATAGGATGAGACAAGATATCGACAAAAAGCCCAAATGGGTCCTCAGTTGTAGCAGTTGTCGCGCATCACATCTGATCGCACAAAAGAAGCCAATCCAAAAAGGGCATGAGCTTGAGGGCGGCTTTGAGGGACGGTGTTGCAGGGGGCTCAAATTGAACGCCCGCCGAAACCCTTGGAAACCAGAACCTGAACCCTCAAATTCTGCTGTGGCGCCGCTGCAGCACCTTGGCGAAGCCTTGGCAACAAAAAGCAGGACTCAGACTTTCAACGAAAAACAGAGAGCTGGAGGTGGCTGAGTGCTTGGATGCAGGGCTGAGGCTGAAGCTGAAGCTCCAGGCCTCTGAGCTGCAGAGTTTCTCGATGTCTCTAATTAGTCGAATAGCTTGCGAAGAGGACCTTCACTTAGGATGGCTGCCCCGCTGTCTGCTGAACCTCCCAACTTTACCACAATTTAGCAACCGGGATCTCCTGCTCGCTATCTTGGGTCAAACAGAGTGGCAACTCTGTGTTCAGAACACGAACCCAACGCAATGAAGGCAAGACGCACAGAAAGAGCCGTACAATCCTTGCATCCAGCTCCAATGCCTGCTGAGACGGCGCACGCTTGCATGCAACATTGAGAAGAGGCAAGCATGCAACTTTGGTTCAGGCTCAGGCATTCTGGATGCCGGGCAACTGCACATGCCCCACTGCAGGAGCTGAACTGGCACAATCGAAGAACTGTCAGGGTCTTGGGCTATGCAGGGCAGGATGTTCTGGGCGCTGGGTTCCAGGATTTGCAATTCAAACATTTTCCTAACATACGAATGCTCGGGGAATTTCTGCGTTTCTCAGACCCCCCCCCGGCCGTCTTTGATTCGTGGATGGCATCCAGCACGTCCTCGCGCAAGTCCTGCAGCTCACTCGTGCCGGAGAGCTTGCTCTTGTACCGGCCTCGGCTGGCAGATGCAGCCTGATCTGTTCTTACATGCTAAGCTTGGCAGTTGCATGACAAACTCTCTGGTTCTGCAGAAGATTGCAAGGGCAACTGCTGTGTCCCAAGTGTGGTTTATGGATGTAGGCAGAACTCGCAGCAGGATCCCGCACTACCCAACCTAAGCCCAAACGCTCGAGAACCCTCAAGCAGCTTACACATCCAAACGATGTACAAGCGGCCGAGCAAGAGCCGAACGATCCAGGATCGCTGTGCAGCTGAATGCAAGTATGGGTCCTGGTGCTGCTGGGGCGATGGGCGATGGGGAGGTGCTTCATCTGCACGAGTTGGGGGCTCTGTTTGGGGCTGCTGGCATTTAGGCATCCAGGGTGTTGCTGGGCGGCTTTAGGCAGGGCTTGCCCTTTGTTCTAGGGCCCATTTCGACTGAGCCGCGCCAAGATACCGAACTCAAGGCGAGGTCCGTTCAGTCTACCAGTGACAAGTGTTAGCTGTTATAACTGGGCGTCGCGAACCTTGTTGGAAGGCCCGAGCTCCGGATCGCAAAGACGCCTCGGGTGGTTCGGATTCTGCACCAACGCCCAAAATTATCAGGTGCATCCCACAGTGTCCGATTTTTCTGCACGAATTCGGGAAGTTGATCTTCATCACCCGGCTTTGGGCTTTGGATGTACGGGTCGGCCCTTTCGGCTTGAACTGAAGTATTTGCCACGGTAGATGGTGGACATGCAGACAGCCCTCCGACACACTGGGGGCAAACAAATGGTATAAACTAGAAAGGCCGGTGGCCTCTTTATCTGTTCCGTACTATAGCCCCTGGATACCCTCATAAGAACCCCGCTACAAAACAGAAGCCCTACTTAAAGAGACCAACCAACCAATATACAGTACAAACTTAGCCCACACTTCTCTCAACCTGAGCAGCTCGTAGACAGCGACCAACTCCTCGAGCTCCATGGACCGGATGGCCTCCGACAGCAGAAACAGCGCCCAGACAGGCAGCACCACCTTTGTCGGAGAGCTTTCTTACAGACCGAAGAATGCTTCAGAAGTGTTACAAGCACCGGTTGGGCTCGCAAATGTTCGCGCGCCACGCAAAATGTGCTCTTCTAAGCCCCATATACATGTTTTGTGCTCCCGGCCCGACTGTAGAGGCCCTGAAAATTGGGGGGGGGGGGAGGGGGGGGGGGGGTGGTGGGTCTAAACTACGGTTCTCCACTATGGTTCTAGTATGTTCTAGTCTGTTCCATTATGTTCCTGATAGTTTTAGGGTACGAGGGTACCCCACACAAAACGTAGATGAACCTCCCATTTCTTCAAAACTCTTCCTCAAGAGATAACCGCGCCCAGCAGCTAAAGTCGTCCAGGCGATGATGGCCGCCACCCCGCGGAGTTGTGCCAGCAGCTGCCAGCCTGCTACTCGTTCCAAATAGCATAGGACTCCCTAAGAAGGACCCCCAATAAGGTACCCCTAATATCGCAAAACCCCCATGTGTAGGTACATGTGTAGGGCTAGGAGTCCGGGGTTTTAGGGTACGAGACTGAAAGCTGCAGGGTGCTGCGGGGTTTCGATTTCTTCTTGCGCTTCATGGAGGCGCGCTTCGGCGCCACGGTGTGATTCGACGCAAAAACGCAACCAGGCCTTAAGAAACTCTACGCCAAGCAGCCCAAGTGATGGCCATCATGACACAGGACGTGTGTCGCATGCGTTGCGCAATCTGGCTGACCTAAGGCACATCGGTGAGCAGGATTGTTTTTCATGTGGTGTTGAGGCAGTGCAAGCCAAGTTACGGTGATTACCATGCAGCAACGGTGGAAACCCAACATCTCCCGGCCTTTCTCACCTGCAGTCCCAAGCAGCTGAAGGCTGCCACGCACACACTGAAGAGACCACCTCCAGCGTGCACGGGTATCGCATCCTCGGCCACTGGAGCGACGATGGAGAGTGGACCAATGATTCGGAACAGCTCTTAGCTCCAAAAAACCTGCGTGTGACTGCGATGCTCCCCGTCAGCACGTCATTCATGCTGAGCCACTGCTGGATCATCCATCTTCATTCTTCGCAATGCATATCTGCCTCGAAGCGGGCCCTCATATGGCTACTCCCTTAAATTCCAGCAGCACGTGCTCTTGTTGAAGTGTATATCATGGGCGAGAGGTGGAAGCCGAAACACCACTCCCATAACTTGTCAGTAGCAAAGCAAGCGTCATTCGGGTTGATCGGGTTGAGGGGGGCAGCATTTCAGGCAACGCAAAAATCAAGGCGCCTGCAGGGTACACGACAAATCCGGCGAGGAAGCCGACGACTGCGGCCGGGATGTTCGACAGGACATCGCCTCAGCGGGGATGCTTTCGGGGCTTGTGGGGAAGGAGCGGGAAGCCTCTCGCACAATAACAGAGTTCAAAAAGCCCTATAAACCGCAATCCTACATCTAGACCTTCCTGGCAAGCCATGGAAAGCGCCCCGAAATTGCAAATCCCGCACCCTGCACTGCCCCTACACAGTGGCCACAGAAGACATAGACACCTGTTGAGCCATGGCCGCCCCCAAAGGCCCATGAAAGGTTAAACATGATAGGTTCTTCTGCCCTTTTTTCGATCGCAGCGGACGCAAAAACAGGCTGCTGGGGCCCTGGCTCTGCCCTAGTCATACAACTCGAGGGGAGCGATTTTTCTTGGGCTGGGATTTTTTTAGAGTCTGATCGCAGAACAAAATACAAAAGGGTGTGTTCATGGTGAAATTTGTTTCCGTTTTTCTTGTTAAAACGGCTATTTCGACATCTTGCTGCCCAATCTTTTGAATCGATCAGAGCCAGTCTCGCAAAGAGTGCGGCACTTCAGCAGCTACTTGATCAGAGGCAATCCAAGAGAGTGCCCGAAGAGAAAGAAGCCAAAAAAGGGCCACAAAAACCCCTCCCCCACCCCCAACCTTTATCCGGGTCCCGCCAAACTTTTGTTCAGACCCAGGACCCAGCGCCTGTAGAAAGCCTGGGGGGGGGTGTCATTATAATAACGGCCCCAACGCCCCAACACTAGGACGCTCCCAATCCGTTCCAAAACGGCGACCGAAGACGTCTGCAAAGCACCAATCTGAGCCGGGGGGCAGGATGCGGTGCTGGCCACCAAACCCGTCAGAACCTTTCTACGTGCAGCTCCCACTTAAAGCAAGAATCTCTTTCTCTGCTTCTTCAAGCCATCGCATCAAAAGTTCAAGAGCCTTCCCCGAAGAGCTGCTGAGGAGCTCCGTTGCAGATAAAGCCGATGTCATGGCGGTCCTGGAACACCTGCCTGGGTCACGTGCGCCACGAGGTGGGGGGTCTTTGATTCTGCTTTTACGAGGCGTATCTACCTACGCGGACGTGATAGGCCTGCTTCTTAGATTCCTGTGCCTCCCTGTAAATAAACCGATGCATGGCATTTGCCAGTCCCCTGAAGCCCGAAACATTGGCAGAGGAGCTGGTGAATGAAGGCGCCCAGAGCCCCAGAACTCGCTGCGAGTGTCGTGTTCCAAGCTGCCAATGCGGCATCGGCAATGCCTGGCCAAAACTTAACTAATAGCTTCTAGTGAAAGTCTAGTTCTGTGGGAATAAGCCGCAAGTCACGCCATCCCCGCAGGCGAAAAGAATCCGACCGAAGCGACCGCAAGAGCCCTGTTTTTCGTCTCGCAACACAAGGCACTGTTGTGGCATTTCATCCTGAATCTCGAGGCGGACGACTCTTGCGCTAATCAGGCCGGAAGTTCCTCCTTTTATCCTAAGCCTTGCGTGCGATCTTGCAGCGCCCTCTCTCCCAAAACCTCCTGAAAACCTGCACCATGCACCTTCTCTTTCTTTGTGAATATAACTCTCTCTAGCCTTCATGCAAAAGAAAATGCAGAAACTGTTCAAGGAGACCCACACTCGGCTCCCGACTGGAGCTATCGTTCCGAAGAAAAGCAGGGCTCCTGAGTTTGGATTTTATGTTTCTTGGAGGCGGGCTCAATTGTTTTTGGGCTTCTTGTGGCCTTAAATGCCATAAGCACGGCTGAAGGTGCAAGGGAGCTTGGGGGAGTGGATGCTTGGTTCGGAAGGATCGGGGCCGGAAGTCACCCTCACGAAGCTGTGGGTTCGATGCTGTTTTTGATTCGCTCCTGAGGCAAGGCTCCAGAGGTCCAACACCGGACGTCAAGACACAATGTCCATGACAGGATGTTGGCAGCTGAACACTAGGACTCCACCCTGGCCTCTTCCCAACAGGATGCATAACAGCAAACTACGAGCACAAAGCCATTCCGGGACTCCCATCCCGATGCGGTGTAGATCACACCGGTCAGAACGAGGGCCTCGCCTAATTGCCGATTCAGGTGAAACAGAAAGACCGTTTCTCTTGATGCCATGTCTTGCACAGTGTACAGAACTCAGTGCGGAAATGTACTGCAAGGATTCAAGAGGCCTCTCAAGATCCGACAACCAGGTCCTGAACACAGAACAAGGCGACACCCTGAACACTGCTTGCTGGGGTTATTCTTCATCGAGAGAGGCCTGCTCGCGAATTAAGATAATTAAGCAAACAAAGCACGGTACTACGTCAATTGAGCCAAGGACATAGACGCCAGTAGAAAAGATTTCAGCCATGCCGGAACCGGAAATCTACAAGCCGTCAGACGCAGATTCGTCTGTGGGATGCAAGTGCTGCGTCACGCATGATGCCTTCGGCGCCGGCTGTGTGCTTCGCGGTGGCCACCATCCTAGGTGCCAGGAACTCCCAAAGAGCGCTCGTGTGCTTTGCACGCTGGCAATAGAGGTACCAATGTAGGTGGTGGCCGTCACCACGTCACTGATGGCAGCTGCACACAAGCGTTCCGACATAGCCCTGGTGTAGCCGAGTGCACCCGGACAATTAATGACACTGAGGGTGATCATGCTCGAGGCAATTCCTGCGGAAGCGATGGCTCCCGTGACGTCAATGGCGCACTTCGTCTTGCCCTGGTGCCCGTTCACCTCGAAGTTGTGAGCACCGCAGTCCTTGGTGGACAAGGCAATCAAGGTGCCCATCTGCGCAATGCGTGCGACGGCTTTGCTTAGATCGAATCCACACTGCACCTTTTTCCACGTCCTCTCTGTGTCCTTCGAGTGGAGTTCGTGGTACGTCTCGTAGTCAAGTCCCAGCCTGTCTGCAGCCTCCTTCGCCTTCTCGTCGACAAACTCCCTTCTTGTTGTCGTCACTGGCGGCTTCCTCGACATGCGACAGGGCGCTCATCGCACCTTCCTGGATTGAGCCGACCTCCTCTCTGGCACGAGCTTCAGCCGACGCAGCCATCAAAGACACCACCATCCGGATAGTGTGCCTGGATGGTCTTCAGCAGCTCCGCAAGATCGCGGTTGGTCGGCATCTCCACCGTGCCCGGATCCTCCATCCACTTGTGCGTGTCCTCCGTGCCCTCCGTGTCCACGTGTGGCAATGAAGCCATGACAGCTTGGGTCTTCGGAGTCTTCGGCTCCGAGCGCAACAAGAAGGCGACAGCTAAAGTGCTAAAGCACCGCAGGCAAAGGACAAAGTCAAGGCGCCAGAGGCCATGAAAACCGGGCGCGGTCCGGTGGTAGCTTCAGGCGGCGGATGCCCTCGCCCTCCACCGAACTCAGCAGTCTGCTGGCAACCTCGGGGTCCTTTGCTGATGCCATCGTTTGTTGCAAATCCAAAGCCGCGAAGAGATGGGAAGGATGCAGTCAGTGCTCTCAGCTGAGATCTTAAGCCAAAGTGGCTTGCGGAGGGCTTCAGCTTTCGGCACATCCTGGCCAGAGGTAAACAAAAAAACAACCTCCCAAAATTCTCAGGGCAGGCCCAGGCGCGTGTTGAAGCCGTAGCAGCCGACCCAAAGGTTGAATATGCCCATGATCTGCGGCGTTTCTCGGGGACTTACGGGCTATTGTAGGCCTTCGGGTTGTTCAGGATTGCGGCTTAAGTGGCTTCAAGTGCAGGATGTCGCATCACGCATTTCTGAAAATAGCTGCTTCTGCTGGAGCTTACATGGCCATTCTCGAGTAGTCTTGGGCGCTTGGCAATGGGATCTTCCGAGAAAGTTCTTGCTCCTAAAATAAAAGCGCTTCTCAGCTCAGCATGTGCCCCAGAGTCCGAAGCACGCAATTGAATTCTCTGCACGCTCAGAGAACGAACGCAGTCCTGAAAAAAGCTTGCCCGTTTCCAAAAGACTTCGCCTCAAAGGGTTGCCCTAAATGACCCTAAATACTGAATTCACAGTTAAGCTCGCCTTCCCAAATGTCAAGAATTGAGCCTCTAGTAGCAGCCTGTCAACCCCATGAGTGGGCCAAAGATCCATGCCTGGAGGTAGCTGTTGGCCCGGAACTCTTTCTCATCGTCCTGGCCGTAGACCGCTCAGCCCCGCAAACCCGGGAATCGTGGTACCCTCCCCACAGCTTTGTCAGGAGTCACGCTGGATGATCAGGGCCAACCTCAAAAAGGGCAGCTGTAAAGATGCAAAGAAGAAAAATGGGGAGCCCTTTTGCGTCCTCCGGGTTGTCGAACCTCCTGTGCCAGGTCTCGGCCAGGATCTCCTCACGAGCGGGTGCTCTGATGAGAGGTCCCACAAGGCTTTGCACTTTGATTCGTGGAAAGTGTGTTAAGTAATGCATGGGTCAGGCAAGTGTGACGTGCTGTGTGTGTGATGGTGAGAACGTCCTATGCACCTCTTGAGGCTTCCACGTTGTCAGGCCTGTGGCAGGTCTGAGCTTGCCAGTGCCTTCAACAGCTGGAACAAGAACAAACGTCTCCTCTGCCCGCTGTTGGAGCACGACACTTCTTTGAAATGAAAAATAAGACAAAAGATAAAACATGAGATCGACAGGCCTGAGCACAAAGACTCATTAAATTTCTTGCGCTCGTTCGTGAAAGTTTCTCTCTCGTCTTCGAGAAAACTGAGTTTTCGCACTGGAGATGTTCTCCAGCCGAGAGAGTCATGCATCAGCCTCAAAACGCGCACTTGTTGTTGCAGGTTGGAATGCAAGTGTTGAAGACTTGTTGACGTGAGACTACAAACTATGGATGCATTTGCATGAAAGATATGAGGTCGAAGGGAACTGATGCAGGTAAGATCCCAGAACCCATCCGAACTCTACACTCCCCTCAAACTTGAGATCGAAAGTTCCAACTGTCCCATCCCCCTCCCCCCCCCCAACCGGCCTAGTGTCGCAGAAGAGAAGTTTGCCAACATCCCTATGATATCCCTATGTATCCCAAACTCCGGACGTCCTCAATTCGCTGCTTCTCCTCTTGGCCTTCGAAAGCGTCACTCCGAGTTTCAGGCATCCCCCGCTCCATCTGTCGATCTGTTTCTCTCCATCTGGTCTGTCGGACGGGGCGAAAACTCCTAGCCTATCAAACTATACATATCTGCAGCGGCGAGAGCCAGAGAGAACCCTGCCATGATTTGTAGCAGTCGCTCCTTTAAGCCCCTCTTCCCTGAACCCTGAACCCCCCCCCCTTCCCCCCGCCGCCCCTCTCCCCTAGTGAAGTTATTCTTGGGTCTTGGGCCTCTATGATCATCGAAGCAGGGGTCAGAGCAGGTGCGCCGAGCTCGGCCTGAATGAGCGTAATTGCAGGTCCTCTGCATTTCCTGAATAACTTCTACTACTTAAACGGCCAGGGACAGGGAGATTGGGAGAATGAAGTACCGAATTGCTTCTTTACTTGTATTTATATCGTGGAAAACATACAGACATGCCCAGCCCCCAACACCAAGAAAGGAAGAACACAGGGATACCAAGACGTTGCAGCAGGGCATATCTTGAAGGGCTTCAATACTATGAGCCTTGACTGCTGTTGTTCGCCGCGTCCGCTGGTGCCTTGGGAAGAAAGTCCTGCCGGCCGAAAGGCTCTCAGCTCCACCCCGGGGTGCCACAGATTAGATCGAACAGGCGCAAGCCCCAGAAAAAAACTACAGAATTATCCATATTTACATATATATATATATATGTATATATGTATATATGTATATACATATATGTATATATATATATGTATATACATACAAGTATCTACACCTGCACGACAAAAAACAAACCAACCCGGGTGCCACAAGAACTGGATGGCTCACACATTGAGGCCTGCTGCCACGGTACCAAGCTTACTCAAGCTATCCCTCTTATCTGCTCCGAAACTGAACAAGATCTCTGGCCTGTCCTGAGACCCCTGGAATGTCCCTGAAGGTCCGCGCAGACGGCCCGGAACAAGTCTTTACACCCCCACCCACCCCGGAACGAAGCAATCTGGTGCGCTTCAGGGATCATCCAAGATTGGGCATTCCAGGGATACGCTGCGGGAAGCAGGAGCCGGGGAGTCCCGGACCTCTCTGCAGGTTTCTCTGGTGCTCCAGCGGATACTCTGATTCTGCGGGGGTTCTAGAAGAGATGGCTGAGACAACCGTGGGATTCCATGGCGGGCACTCTGAATACCCCCCTCCCCCTCAAAAACAACACGCCTCTGAATACCCATGAAATTGAAAGTCCAGCAACCCCGCAAAAAAGGGTTAACGCGTTGCTCTTCAGGAGATCCTTCACCGGAGGGCGGAGGATGCGCCGGCCAACGAGTAAGTTGCCCACCTTGGCAGCGGGAAGGGTGAGTTGAAATTTGAGGGTGCCAAGTTCAACATGAAGGCTGGGCGCATATGCGTCCGCCCTCCATGTTCTCGAAGCCCAGCCCCCATAATATTCCCCCATCGGTATCTTCCTTGTAAGCCCTTAACCCAAGACCGTCCACGAACCACAAGGGGGAGTGGGGAAACCCTAAACCCTGAAAGTAAAATGTCAACCCAACCCTGTTACATCCAGGACCCAACCCTTACGCCCTCAACGGATGGGCTATAGGAATAGGTATCCTGGGAGCAGCCGAAGCAGCACTAACACCACTAGACCCGAACACATGCTGGAGGAGTGGGGACATGTGGCTGAGCTTATCTGAGCGCCGCAACGCTTTAGTTTCTGAGGCACCGGCGAGCGCAGCGACTCCTCCAGCTAGGTGGACGACACCACCGCCTGCATAGTCGTAGTAGCTATGACCTGCCGAGACTTCGTCGACTAAATCATGAACTCAGATGTATATGCATATATGTATTTGTGACCTTTTAATTTCTCTGTAGCACGAATTCACAGCGCATTTCAGGGTGTCTGACGGACAAAACTCCCGAGAGCGCCAGTGCAGACATCGGTACCTTCCACCAGGAGTGCAGAGCACAGCCCTATGGCCAAGCTGCCATGGCATCCTTGTGGCACCTTCCACCATGTTTCATACCTGCATTTCCTAACCCACGAATGATCAGCGAACCCGCGCCTCCAGCACTTTCATGGAAGTTCCTGCTCAAGGCATTGTCACCACGACCTGGGGGTGGTTGGTCATCTCGCCGATGCACTAAGATGGGCTCGGTGTACGTGCTTGAGCACTTTGATTCTTCAAATCTTACAAACCGTGTCGTCTTGTGCTTTATGTTGGCCTGCTATTGAAAGAAGGAACCAACTGTTGGAATATGTCAGCCTAAACACGTGACAGAATCCATTTTTTGCAATGTCCCAAGGGGCCTTTGGGCCTTTTTAAGTGGCTTCCTGATTCTGCTAATATTGCCAATCCACAAACTGTTGAACCAGAAGACGCTGCGGACCCCAAAGTTGAATTTATTCTTCTGTGGGTGGCAGAACCTTTGCAGCCGAAGTGCCCCAGACGCTATCGGCCAAGATAGGATATGCAAAACCCGACATCGCAACCTTAGTCGAAGCAGCAGGGAAGGCGTGATTTAGTTCCCCATCGATGTGTTTGCTCTCCCAAGACCTTGATCAGATGCTGCTTCTTTCGCATTTTGCATTGTCGCAGATGCTAGCCGAAGCGCTGCATAGCAAAGATAGGCCTCGGATGCAGGTTCATGCTTGCCTCGCTTCCCATCTGTCTTCACGTCAACAATCGACTTGATTTCCAAGATTTGCTACATGCCGAGTGTTTATAAGGCATGCTCAAAAACAAAGTGCAGAATGTGGACATACGCTATGGGCTGCTATGGATGGTGAGTATGGAAGAAAAAGTCGAAAAGCCCGACCGCGCATTTCTCAGAAGGTTATGGCGCAGCATGAACTGCATTTATTTCCATCCGAAACGTTCCGATGACCCCTCCCGACTCCATCCGCGATTTGGCCTGTAAATTAGACATCCTACATGTGTTTACAACCTTAACCTCCCGATCCAACTCCCTGAAATGAAGAGTGAGCTGGTTTGTTTGTGCAGAGCCGCTACGAGGTGTGTCCGCTCTGCCATGGACCCGGAGCAGATCGTCACGCTCGTGGACAGGAAGGCCCAGTGGAGAAGCATCAAAGAATTGTCCTGCCAGACTCTAGATGTATATATATATATATCTCTCTCTCTATCTATATATATATATATATATATTTTATTTGCCATGAATTCCTGAGGTTGAGTGCGGCTTACACTCCGAGGAGCACAAGGCGTGCGTGTAAGAAACGCCTGTCAAGCCTCAGGCCTCAGACGTTGTATGCGCCCACAAGCTTGCAAAACCTTGAAGCATGCCGCCCTTCATGCCCCGACTAGGTGATAGAACTTTCATGATACCTGGTCTCTCGACCGAAACTCCTTGTTCTCGAATCCTAGAAAAGCTGCGACTTGTTTACGCTTGACCGCACGTCGTGCTCTGGGCAGGTCCGCAGACAGAAGCCGAGAGAGACATCGGAACGACTTGAACCCCACAATTTGAGCCGGAAAAAGGAAAACAAGCCAGAAGACATAACACATAGGACTGGGAGATGGGCTCCAAGAAATGGATTTCAAGACATGACGTGCCATCCTGAAGAAAGGACAGAGGGTGAAGCACACGACGTTCATGGATACAATGTTAAGGTCCTCCCTTCAGCACTGCACAAGTTCCAGCAAAGCTATGGCATTTCAAGTACCCCACCAATGCTACAATTATTTCATTCTCGCCTGCTCAGATACCCTCACGCAAATGTGTCACTTCATGAACCTTCGGCCCGTGAACCCACAGCATTCATGTCGTTGAGGCGGGGGACCGTCTGCCCAGCAGCATTCTGCACGATGCTGGGCCTCGGGCCACAAATTCTTCAAGAGCCCTTCCAGCCCTTGGACTTTACGAGATCAGGAGCAAATACCAACTTTACTCCAACTATTTGACAAAGCCGCGGCTGTTCTCTTGCGAAGTTTATAAGGATTCACGGCTTCGGCTTTCAGAGGGTGCGGGGCACTTGGGCGTGAAGCTCTGAAATCAGTTCTGGGTCTGCCCAGAAGGGCCCAATACTCTTTCAGAATATGGTTTGAACATCATCATAAGAATCCCTCTATAGTCTAAGGTGCATTCTTTCAATATAAAGGGGTGTTGGGCTCTTTGGGTGTGTCGCCGCCCTACATCCAAACCAACGGCAAACCCTAAACCCTAAACCCTAAACCCTAAACCCTAAACCCTAAACCCTAAACCCTAAACTAAGGTCGAGGCTGCAGCACGTCGCAGGCGACGGCAAACGACAGGCTGGAGATCATGGAGTCCAAGATGTTCTTGGCCTTGCTCCCATTACCCTAAACCCTAGTTACCCTAGTTACCCTAGGTGCCCTAGTGAACAAGCTAAAGGGGGCTTTCGGGCAGGGTTCTTCTTGACTTTTCAAGCCCCAGCATTTCGAGCTGACCACCGGCGCAGAATACAGCTTGATTCTGAAAGCTCATAGCCAAGCATTGGCAAACACAATGCCTGCATGATGGCCTTGGAAAAGACTCATATGGTTCTCAATGAATGTCTGCGAGTCTACTGATGGCACAACATCTTCGAGAGCCTGCGTTTCTTCAACAAAAGAGCCGGGAGGGGGTGGGGCGTGCAGTCTCCCCTCCCCATTTGCCAACACAATGAAAACATGATGTGGGGTAAGGGGGGATGAGCTGCCCCCTGGCCCCGTCAGCCCAATTTGCAAACACAATACTCGCCTGAAGGGTTTGGATATGATTGGTCTGGTTTTGATAAGGAAGGCCTATTGATGACGCGCAATTCTTTGAAGCAGGCTTGCACTCGTTACAGTGGAGCGGGGGCTTTGGGGAGGCGCAGACCCCCTTTTGATTTTGCCCATGCTCGCATGATGGGTTTGGAAAGGATTCACATGGTCATATGGTTTTGAGGGAAACTTTGTCTTCTGTGTTGTGTCGTTCTTCCTTTCCTTCTTTCCGCATTTTTTCCCGTCAATATTGTGGTTGTATATTTCCTTCGTTCCTTGTATGTCTTCCTTCCTGCTTTGCTTCTTGTTGTGTTTTTCTGTCACTCTCTCTCTCTCTGCACGCTTGGCCCCTCCCGGAGGAGGAGCCGCCCCGAGGGGCGCGCGAAGTCCCAAGTCTGTCGGGTCGCGGTTACCGTGCTCTTCTCTCTCTCCCTCTCGTTCTTTCTTTCCTTCCTGCCTTCGAACCCAGGCCCTGCTCACCCTCCGTCGCCTTCTTTCTCTGGCATGTATCAGAGCTGTTGTATTGAAAAACATCCCTTCCTTTTGTAAAACTGGTTGTTGAGTCTTTTAAAAGCTTTCTTTCCCCTCTCATCGTGGCCAGGTTGCCAGTACGGTCATCCGGTGCTCCTGTGGCGAGAAGTTCGGCTTGGCTCTGGGTATCTCTCTCTGAGGCGCCGGGAAGGGAAGGGAGAGCCTAAGCGTTGCTTAGGGTTGAGGGTTAGTAGAGCGAAAGCCGCCTCAGCCCCACAAAACAAGGATGTCAAACGTAAAGCCCTAAAGTTTGGAGCTGAGGCTCGAAACCCCTGATCCTCCGGCACGCGCAAGCCAAACCCTCCCTTAATTACTAATTACCCTGTTGCGCACACTTTCAAGCGGGCGAGAATGGTTGGGCTGCAACGATTCTGCATCATCCGAGGGGAAGGAGGAGCATCCACACCCCCCATGCCGACTGAGCTGAACAAGCAAAGTAAGGCAGGAGTAGGAGGTTTACGTGCGCGCCGGCCAACCTACCCCGTCACACAGACACACCAACCCTCTCCTACCTGGGGCTTGAAATTTGCTGCTTTCGCTGTGGGGCACCTGCCTGTATCTCCTGCAAAGTAGACATGGTCGTGATCCTGGACTAAACATGAAAAAAATCGTTCATGCTTTTCCTAGTACCAGGAGTTAAGGGGTGAACATAACCTCCATTTTCTGCACTCCCTGAAGCCCCCTTTGGCCCATTTTCCCTCGAAATCCCATCAATCCAAAACCTTGCAAGGGCGTCTCCTGCCGCACGCTTCCAACCTCCAGCATGGCAAAGCCCAGCTGCATTGAAACAATGAGGAATGTGCACCTGAGAACCCCTCCAAAGCTCACTTCTTTGGCTTCTTGCTCAATTTGCTTGTCTTCTCATGTGGCTTCCTGCAAGGGTCTAGAAGAGCACAATGAGCACTGACGGGCTGGGGAAGGTGGCACCCAGGCTCCGAAGAACACACTTGTGGTGCCTGAAACTGCATCTAACCCCCTTCAAGAAATTCATACGGACTCCAATGCCGCGAAGCTTAAAACCCGGTGACAATGAGAAAGGGGGGGTAATAATAAAAGCAGCCCGAGCGCATCAGAATCGGCATCTGCATGGGGATCGTCATTGACGGCAACTCCTCAGGATCATGCTAGGACTCATGACAGTTTTTTGAGTGCAGTTGTACATGGCCGTCCTTTCCCTACTGGCTTGAACTGGCCCCCCTGTAGCACGGCCGCCTCCAGCCCCGACTCTCAGCGCATCACACGGGCATTCAGACGCCCTACCCCCTAAATCCTGCCATTTCCTGCGCACATGCGGACCGCGGGCTGCTGGGACATACGCCTGTCCTCGATGCATTTGGCATGCCAAGCGTCGTGAGAAGGAGATCTGCTCACTCCTTCTTCAAGACCCTTAGGCTCCACCTTGGCTGATTTTTTGGGCTGACCTGCTTGAAAGCCTCTAAGCTAAGAAGCGGGGCAACCCCATGTTCCTCCCTTTCCTTGTGGTGGAGTGGAAGGGCAGAGTTTCGTGTCTGAGCTTTCTTTAAAAGCGGGTACCTGGCCAGAAACTGGCCAAATATGATGCCATGTCGAGACTTACGGCATGTACAGTCTGACGATTTATGCAACGACATACAGATGTCCGTGCCCTGTCTCGAACCCGGACTCTTCGGGCCCAGCAGGGGTGTAAGTAATCATTGCGGCCCAGCAAAAAAGTCAACAGCCCATGGAATCCCTCAATCGCGGCAACCTGTTGGAAATGATGTGAGCAGAAGTCAGTATACTTGATGGTCTTAGGGCTTCTTGGGTGGGATGGGCCAGATGGGACCGGAGAACACATACCCAAGTTTAGGGGCTTTGCAAAAAGGAGTGGAACTGCTTGCTTCGAGGCGCTCAGTGGCGGCCTAGGCCATTGTCAAGCTCGACGGCCGCACTCCACGCAGCCGGAGCTTTAAAGTTCGCTTCAAGAGATATGGCTGCGGATCGGATGCTTCAGCCCTCGAAGTGAAGTGACTGGGCGTGTCTTCTGCAGTACCTTCACCATGCCAACCTCAAAACGCTCGTACTGGAAAGGAGGCAGTGTGTTTAGAGAGTTCAGGTGCCACCACATTCTCGCCACGGCTACGGCGGCTACGACCTCGCAAGCGACAACCTGCGAAGCGCTTGTTTCGCCAGCCTGAAGCAACCAAATCCCTCCAGGCAAAACGCTTGCAATTGATCCTACAACCCGGCCTCCCCAGCACGGATCTAATAAGGCTCCGTCTGAACTCTAGCAAACGGCCTCGAAACCTTGAGGGTCCAATAGCCAAGTACAGCATCAAGTATTTCAAATACCCCCAGAGCCCCTCCAAAGCCCATCCGAACTGCTTGGAAAGGTGCTGCGCTGGCTCTGGATGGGCAGTGGCAGTCTGTTGGCCTGGGCTCTTGAAGGATTTCGTGCTTGAGCATCAGGCGGCTAAGAGTTCGTGAAGTGCGCCACCTGCAAAAAGCCTCTAAGGCTCTTCAGCTGGTCAGATTTAGGGCTGACTCTTTTCTGGGTTTACAGGCCTTGCCGGCGCTTGAAGCTCATAATTCAGGCTGTCTCGATGCGGTGTTGTCGAGAACCCCAAGAAGCTGATGGAACCCCGAGGATCCTGGGACCCTCCTGGGGCTGCCACCCTGGCAGGGTGCTGCTGGCACCTGACAACGACATTGAACCCAATTGCGGATGTATAGAGCTTCCGGAGGGGGGGGGGGAGAGTCTTGAAGTTCGCTTTGAAGGCGCCCGTGCCGCCTGCACATGGGGCGTCGGCGGTGTTGGGGTCGCCGCGCAACCTGGCACATTCAAGAGAATGCAATGGAATCCCACATCGGTGTTTGTTGTCTGGGCGGGCAGTGAGGCTAGCAATGGCATCAACCTAATTACTTCCCCCTAAATAGGGAGCGGCCTGGAGGAGTTGGCCCGGATTGCGCGGCCTGAGATGTTCGGATTGCGGTGGCTTGGGGTGGTTCAGGGCTGTTCGGGGTTTGCGACGGGCACCACAAGAATTTCGTTTTGTAAATCGAGGGAATCGGCCAGCTGGATCGGAAGCAGCCTCAGCCCACACTCCCTCGAAAGTCTCCGGTGGACGGTGTTGCTTCTGAACACGTCCAAAACAGCAAGATGACAGCAACCACCGCGGCACAACATGCCACCGCGGAGCAAGCAGAAAAAGCCACTTCCGCAGTGCAAAGCACAGTGCACAGTGGGCTCGATTGTTTGTTTTGACGGACTTGCGGGGCTGGCATGAGCCATGAGCTGCGGAATGGGTCACGACCCTCTGCAGGGCGGGTCGGATTACATGTGACCGGCGAAGATACTGTATGTGGCCCTTTCCTGACTCCTATGCCTGTGTTGCCATCTGCAACCAGAAGCTTGGACCCAACGCTGACATGCGTTGCAACCGGTGCTCAGCACGCGGCTACCCATGACCAGGGAACGAAGGGATACCAGGGACCTGCATTGCACAATAGAGCCGCATCCCAAAGCATATGCAATGAGGCCTCCACCGGATGCCATAGACTCAGCTCAACGTCTCGAACTGTTAACTTGAATTCGACACCCTCGCTGACAGGTAGTGGCATGTCGCTACACCTGAAGGCCGCCGGCCGGGAGTGAGTTTGAAACGTCATCCTCGCCTTCGTTCACTTCCTCTAGGAACTGAACCCACCCTCAACCAGCAAATGGAGGAATGCACATCCGGCCTGGCCATGCCACCGGATGTGACCCTGATGGCCTCGGTCGGCTGTCCGATTACGCCACTCTGAGGCTAAGCTATCTGGGCTTCAAGGGTTTTGAGTTACTGGGGCCACACTTACATTCAGGGGACGATAGGGAGGTGGGTCCCGGTCAACGAAGACCACTTCCTCAACCCGTGTACCTGCTTCGTCCGCCCCCATGGGCTTTTCTGGCACAAGCTGGCACGCAGTTGTTCATTGATGTGATGATGATGATGATGATGATGATGATGATCTTTTCGAAAACCCATCACTTCTGATCCAGGCAAGCTTGCGTATGAGAGAGAGAGAGAGAGTGAGAGAGCGTGTGCGTTTTGACTTCGCGACTTCGTGATTTCCTGGTCCAAGTGCCTTTGCCACGCAGGACAGTTGGGACGCACAGGGGGAACTGGGTCCATCATTGACGCAAAAAACACAAGACATTGGCCAAGTCTGTGAAATCTGAAGAGGGCCCATGAGTGGCACGACAGAAGACTTGCTTTACTCTTGCAGTAAGGACTTCCAAATGCACTAGACTTGAAGCGAATCCTGGGTCAAAGGCGGTCCGGTACTCTGCGCACCTCCACGCGATTTCTTGGCCACTGGAAGCTTCAAGAGTTGTGGCACTTGTGGGAGGTTTCAGCTGCAGCCCCGGGGGTTGAGCTGTTTTGTGGGATAGAGGCCTTCGCAAGTCAAGCTCCGAATCGGCAAATCTCAGCAAGAACGGCGCTCCACTCCAAGGTTCGGAAGGGGTTCTGGATGATTTTCAGAGGAGGTTCTGGGTCCGCCATGCCGGGTGTCTCCTACTACGGTTTGGTTTGACTATGACTATACCTGGAACAACCTCACACAAAAAAATGCTCTGTGGATGCTGCGGGTCGGTTCTTCAACCCGCCTCCCGCTGTGGTGGCGACCTGCGACATTAGTGGAGGGCAGGTTTTGACCTTGGGATTCCGGCGACCAGTCGCCGACCGATTACGTGCCCTGTGGCTTCTACCTGGGGAACGTCCAGCGCGCAATATCCTGTGGGTCGGGTGTGAAAAGTCTCTCAGGAAGCTACAATCAATGACATCATGGACGAGACAGAACTGAAGCTTTCTTCGTCCGTACATTTTGTTCATTCCATTGTTGTGGAAGGACCACTGAATGAAATCTTCTTCTTATTGTTATTACTATGTGTTGTTATTCTTATTATTCTTCTTCGTCTTCTGCTTCTTCTTCTTCTTCTTCTTCTTCTTGTCCGAGGGCTTGGGGGGCAAACCCCCGCGCAGCAGCACATGTTTGGCCCCGTGTGTTGCCCGATGGCCGCCCTGCGACATCCGAATCCTCGTTCAGCTCATGTACTTGGGCCCCGACGTGTCAAGGCTCCCGTTCTTGTGGTCTACTCTACTCCAAAGGACTACAAAGTCGCCATGCATTTTTTAAGTCCGAAGACCTCCCAACCCGCCCATTGCTGTCGGGTTCTTTCACCGACTCTTGGTAGGCTTAGTTGCCCGGAGTTTTTGTTGGTCCTTTCGGGACTCTTAGCTGGCAGGCTCTTAGACCGAGACCACACTCGACCCATTTGGCTGTTCTCCTTGTGCTTGCTCTTTAGGCCTTGATGTGCGCATGTTGGAGCCCAGTCTGTGGCAGAATCTCAGCGGGCCTGTGGTCCGGGGTTGCTTGGTTGGATCATGAAGCACCAGTCTCCCTGAACGATTGGCCATGAAAAGCTCAGACAAGCGGGCCTGGCTGATGCCCTGACTTCCAGGCGTCAGCAGCGCGACATCCTCCAAGGTCGACCTGGCTTCTGAGGGGCTGTTGTGCCACTGTAACTTTGCGGTTAATCCGTTCTGGGGTGCTGCGTTTTCGGGTGTTCAAATACTTCTTCTGCGACATCTTTGCACTGCCTCTCTGCGCATCGGTAAGAGCTCACGTTGGGGGACCTCCAGCTACAGCAGAGGCTCCTCAATCCGAAGAGGACTATGCCGATTCTTATGCATGCTTTTGATTTTTTTCGCTTCTGTTCTGAGCGAGGGGTTTCTTCCTACATTGACTCGGGGCAGAATCAAGTTCAATGGGTGGTGCTGCGCTGTTAGGCATGTAGATGCACCCAAGTGCAACCGAACACGGTTGCCAAGGCAAGCCAGACAAAGACCTCAATATTGATATTAATAATACTATTAATATTAATAATACTATTAATATTATTAGTAGTACTACTACTACTCATAATAGTATTAATTATTACGTATTATTATTATAGCACCAAATTAAGAGCCACGACTCAAAACACACCTGGCTTAGGTAGGCTTTGCGCAGCTTCCTGCTCCATCCAAGATGGAGAGGTGGGATCAGTGGACACTTGCAGCGATTCGGAACAGTAAAGGCAGTATCTCCCTCTGCCTGGTCGCCAGCAGACCAGGGCTTATCACCTCAAGCACATGGGCTGGGGTCCGGCTTGAGCGTGGTCAGGGGGAAGTCACGGCACGCGAAGCAAAGCACCGGCGATCTTTCACCAAACAGTCGAACCTTCGACTCAAGCATGAAGCCCAAACAAGAACCAACCCCTCAACACCGAAAGGCCAAGTCCAGCGCGTGACGGGTCTTTGCAGGTCTTTGCATTTCTGGGGCCCTGGCGTCCTTGGCCAGGGCCTGGAGGCACACATCGAGGCTTTCTGAAGGGGTTCTGGACCTCACGGGGTTTCGGTTTAGGCTTCTGGGCCACCCGCCTAGCGAACTACGTAGCCACACTAGCGACTACAGCCAGACAGCTGAGCAGCATGACTACAAGCCTCCAAACGCCTTTGTCCAAAAGCCCCTCCCCTACAAACATCGGCAGAGAAATCAAGGAGATCAACGGCTAGGATCATCGGGCAAGCATTTTTCTGGGGTTTGGGCAAGCCTTCTGAATGCACCGTAATCCAACCGCAATTCGCCTCATTTTGCCCGAAGGTGTTAGAGGTTCCATGAAGGCCCTCCTTCCCAATCTGCTGGGGACCTACCAAGGTCGAAAGATACAACTCCCGGCCCAGACTCCCTTTAGACATCTTTAGACACATGTCCGAAGGGTGCTTCTGGTGGCGGATGGATCCCCTCCCCTCCCCCCCTCCCCCCCTGAAGATCTGAAGATCCCTCGGTACAGTAAGCCCTAAACCACCAAGCCCAACCGTGATCCCGAAGGCAAGCTTTCGAGCATGACAAGTTCTTTTTTGCGGGCCAGGCCGAGGCGGACGCGCTGCAGCGTTTTTGGAATGCACCCGACTGGACCTGGTAGAGGCCAGGAAGTTCCTCTTGATGTTCCTGAAGCTCGGCCTCTGGTGGCATTATCACAGCCGAAGCCCAATCGCACCTCCCACACTGAGGACTTCTGACCAAAATCCACAACCCAAAGCCATGGCAAGACATGGCGGCACAGGCTGGAATCTGTACGGTAAAGTGGGGGGCACGGAGTTGCGAAGTTTACGCCTAGCAGTACTTAGTGTGTAGAATGTGGGAATGGGTATGCAGATCGGGTGTTCTGCCGCCACAAAGAGAAGCCTGGTACGACACCCAGTATATATGCAAGAGCTTCATGACGGAGCTCCATGTTCAGCATAGCATCGGCTCTTTTTTGCGTTTCCGGAGGCGACGCCGTGCAGATAGGCTTTGCGTCACAAGCCTTGTCAAGCCGGTCAGCTGGTTATCCGCACCTGCCTCCTTGTTCGAGGAACACGATCGGTGTCAGGGTTGAGGCTTCGACAGAGGCAAAAACAATACGGAAACAGGGCGAGTCTTCAAGTCTTCCTGGTTCTGGCAGATTCCCCCGTGGCTTGATGTCGCGTTAGTTCCAGTTCCAGCCAAGGAGGTGCTGGAGACCAGATGCAAGCTGTGAGGGCTGACAAGAAAATGCCTTTTGTCGGCGAAAGTCGAAGATGCAACGTTGCCGCGCCCACATCTGCCTCAACCTCAAGCCCTAGAGCCCTAGAGCCCTAGAGCCCTAGAGCCCCTTCAACTCTATGTTTTGAGCCCTCCGTATTACAAGATGCGCTCGTGGAGCCTGGCGTATGCTTCATGCTGCATCTTTCTTTCAATTTCTCTCTTGATAAATGTCTCTCGCCCAGTATATTGCCTCGGGCAACATGCAAAAGGGAACTTGCTAAGTGCCCTATACCACGAAGCTCGTTTTCGAGTAGAACCGGCAAAAGTGCGGATCTAAACCGAGAATGTCAAAGCGCCACCCGCTACGAGCGACTGGCTTTCTGAACTTCATGGCAGGGTCATGCGAACTACGAGCAGCTCTTGTACTTCACTGGCTTCAAGTCTCGATTGCTCGTCCGCGCATGCTAGTCATTCAGGTTCCCTCATGTGTACCAGCTACCTGCAAACAACTGAACAACTGGAACTCACGTATGCCACATCCTGCGAAGCGGAACCTGAGAAAAATTGACAGTCCAGGCTGTCAGAACTCGAACTCGTGGTTTAATGTCGCTTATGCCAGGCTGCTTATGCCAAGGCTTTCTGCGACCGCCACCTCTACCTGCTGGGCGCCAAAGAACGTGCCGATGCTTCAACGGCTGAGAGGACTGCAGCTGCCCGAAAGGAAGTCTCAAGACCGGTGCACCACTTAGGTTTAGTACGTGTACCATCCAGGTCCCATTGTTCTTTTGCATCTCCGGACACCTGGCAAGGCCTTGTCCCAGAAACGGCCTGGGGAGAACGACTAGAAGGGCCGTCATCGTGAGGAACTTTGGCAGATCTGGCATTCTGCCTGAACCTTTTGTTTGAGGCTGCTTTAAGACGTTAAGACTTTGTGATGCCGGGGATTGAAGCTAAGGGTGTGGTCCTTCAAAAACCCTTCTTCAGATCTATCGACGAGTGCCGCAAGTATGGCAGCCGAGTTAACAATACGAAGGCTTTCCTCCAACAAGCAGTCAATGAGTCAACTCTTGAATCTTGGGCTACTGTTGAGAGTATAAATGGCACAAGCACAAGAACCTCACGATGCAAGTGCAGCCCGAGGGCTCTTTGGCAGCTTTGCCGGCCAAAGTCCAACACGTCTCTAGAAGAAGCTTGGGGGAAGCACTGTGCTGCTGCTCGTTCTGGGGAGAACTCATGGAACAAGGCACTGCCGCCCCTCATAGCATGTGCTGAACCGCGTTGCCTCTTTTTCCATGAAGAGGCGGACTGCCAACATGATTGGCCGTGGAGCCTGTGACAATGGTAACACCTTCGATGAACTGGGCTTTTTCCTGCGAAGACTTCAGCAGTCTATATAGATTATGCATGTACGCGTGGGCGTTCAGAAACTGGAAGGTTCAGCGTGCCATCACCGATTTAAGGGCTTTGTGAAGCAGAGGCTTGGGCTGCTCAAGAGTGCTCGCGGAAAAGGCCACACACTCTGATGGAACTCGGGAAAGCAATTGAGCATAGGGCGGCTCCGGCTCCCATATTCGCCGGAGCGCTCAGGAACTCAACAAGATTGTTGCACATCCTGGGACAAAGGGTTTTGGGGGCTGGTTAAGTCTAGACTAGGGACTGGAGAGCTAATGGTAGCCAATTGAATAGACACTAGGTCAGATGCTATCGCCCAGGCAAGGGATGGTCGGACCACGTGCACGACATTGGGGAATATTGGGGACTCAAGGCCTTTCTCGAAGTCAACCTGCTTGTGTAGTGGAACGGAGATCAAGGAGGGCACCCCGGCACAAAACCCTCACTGGAAAGCCTGGGGGCGATGCCAAAGTTGAACCTTGAAGGCCGGGCCTTCGGGCCTCATTCTCGCAGCCTGTCCTCAAACCTCCTCCCCTCCTTCTTCTTCTCTCCCCCTCTTTCCCACAAGCCCCCCCCCCCCACACCATAGACTTTGGAACTAGCCAAAAGCCACGTGCTCTTGCTAAGTGACGGCATGCTCTGCGACGCGCACGTCGTCGAAGATGGGGCCTGGTCTGTCTTCAGAGTTGGACGCTTTGAGTTTGACGTGGGGCAGTCGACTCGAAAGCAGGCGAGGCAGATGCAGGTTTACGGCATATATACATAGTTCCCATAATTATTTTTCTATATATATATATATATACATATACATATATACATGTACATGTACATATACATATTATAGAGATCATGCCGAGTAGGGTCAAATTCGAGTCGAAGCATTGCTTGCGACTTAGTTGAAGAGGTTTCTGGGTTGGGTGTCAGGGCTTCGACGTGGCCGATCGAGTGCTTTTTCCTGCGTGTGACCGCTTCATCTTTGGACCTTCCCAGATAACCACGAAGTCACTGAAGACAGGAAGAAGCCTTTAACTCTTGTGGCAAGAAGAAGCTGGGTACGCCTATGTTCACAATCAAATGCTGGACTCTGAACATCCCAAGCTGCAGCTTCAGGCAGGGATGTGGAACATCTGCAATCATGCTCAGAAATTCTGAGCGCCCGTCCCGACATGGCCCAGTAGCGGTTTCGTGTTGCCGGGTCTTGCCCGCTGCCTCGCAAAGATCCACTGCACTTCGTTGGTTCGGGGCTTTCCGCAGATGGAGTCCTTATTGCTGTTGCTGTTGGGGTGATGGTGGTGCGTGCTTTGCCTGGACGTGAAAGGAATGGTCTCTATAAATGGGTGAGATCGTGGATATGCGGTCCCCAGCAGCCGGGTTCCAAAGGATTGCACACACACACACACACACGCACACACACACACACACACACACACACACACACACACCCACACACCCACACACACACACACACACACACACACACACACACACACACACACACACACACACACACACACACACACACACACACACACACACACACACACACACACACACACACACACACACACACACACACACACACACACACACACACACACACACACACACACACACACACACACACACACACACACACACGACTGGTCTTTAGAGTTCGGAATGCTCATGTCGAGACTCGGCTTGTCCACAGGGTGAGTCTCCTGATTCCCAGGACAAGACTCGCGCTTCCGCCCCGGAGCAATCCAGCATGAAAGGGGTCTAACCTCCACTCGGAAACAGTGGTTGCGGACCCTGTCGCCAACACCCCAAACCCCCGGAGCAATGCAGCACGAAAGGGGTCAAACACTCGGACACGAGTGCTTGGACCCCCGTCGCCACCCCCAGACCCTCAGCGATGCAGCACGAAAGGGGTCAACACCCCCAAACCCCCGGAGCAATGCAGTACGAAAGGGGTCAAACTTTCACTCGGACACAAGTGCTTCCGGACCCCTTCGCCAACACCCCCAAACGACCGGAGCAATGCGGCACCAAAGGTCAAACCGTCACCCGGAAACAAGTGCTTCCGGACCCCAACCCCGGAGCAATGCAGCACGAAAGGGGTCAACCCGTAAACAAGTGCTTCCGGACCCCGTCGCCAACACCCCGGAACAATGCAGCACGAAAGGGGTCAAACCTGCACTCGGAAACCAGTGCTTCCGGACCTCGCCGCCAACACCCCCAAAACCGCCGGAGCAATGCAGCACGAAAGGTGTCGAACCTGCACTCGGAAACAAGTGCTTTCGGACCCCGTCGCCAACCCGCGAGCAATACATACAGCACGAAAGGGCCTCGAGCGTTGCAGAGATAAATGCGCGGATCGCATATAAGGTTGGAGGACGGCATGGTGTGATGGGGCTTGTTTGGGTGCTCAGGGCTTCGAAGGGTTGGAGGGCCATTGTCTTTGCCACTTACCCGGCTGACACTCTCGACGCACAATCAGGCCCCCGTAGCAGAAGAAAGAACTCAAGTGGAGCAGGCTTCATCCCTGATGGGGGTTACGCACGCCAGAGAACTGGCTGCCGCAATTCTGCAAGGTAGGGGCCGAGGCACTCCTGAGCAAAGTTCTCTAACCTTAAACGCGCTTCAAAGAGGGACATGCCATCAAAGCGAAGCCATCCTGACCCAAACCCTTAACCTGCCTGTGTTTGAAGCACTTCGCAAGCGGCTGCGCATCATGTTCCAGTGCTGGTGCAGGGCCACCTGCCGGGGTGCTTTGCTTTAGGGCCTGAAAGGGGAGCTCCCTTTTAAACCTGTGCGGGTGCTACAATGCTACGCTTCATTAAAGCTGGGGAGCACTGTTTGCAGATGCTGGAGACTGATCATAGCAGGGTTTAGGCTTGGGGCGTGATGTGGGGGGGGGGGGGGGGTTAGGTCTCCGATCAAGGGGCTACCAAGCATTGATCCAAAGTGTCAGGGTCTGAGCGTGCTCTCTTCCGCCTGTCGTCGTCTTGAGCAGTTGGGCATTTTGCCGATTGAAGTTTTGAACACGTCTGTGGTTTGAAGCTTCCAAACGCAGCACTTTTGCACCTGTGAGGAATAGCATCTCGAGGCCCCATAAGCCCCCAGATCCCCAAAACCCCCGAAACCCGAAGCTCGAAGCCTTTAAACTTCAACTAAAGAGCCCTTGAAGCATAGAGGGCATGGGTCATCCATGCGCCCTAACGCAACTGCAGCCCCGCCTTGGCAGGTGTAAGGCGTTGCGGGGCCTGGCAATTTGGGTTTACTGCTTGTGGTGCTTCTGAGGATCGGTAGGTTTTAGAATCAGGGCTTGGGTATGAGGATCGCGTTTTAACATGCACGTGGCTCAGTGTGCGTGTGGCGTGCATGCGTGCAGGTGGCCTTGGAGTTCCTCTGGGGATTGGCTAGCTCTGACAGGGCTTCAAAGATGCAATCTGGGCCTCACGGAGGGCCTCTTTGCATTTCACAACATAGATGTTTGCGTTCACTCGGCTCTCTTCCCGGCGCTCGTAGTTTTGTTACACCCCCAAAATATAGTCTTTTTGCTGTGGCGTTTGTCATTATTCATGTGTGAGGCGTGCACAATCATATCTTACTCTTAGTGCACGCATAAACTACTCTATTCATAACATTATCCGCGAGAAGATTCTTATTCCTTCGCGCGCACATGAATATGCCAATAGCCCCAATAGCGCGCGATAAGCAAAGTAAAAAGACGAACGCCCAAAACCCCTTCAAAGTAATTACAATGTGGGTGTTTTTGGGCTGCTCTCTTCGTTCACACATTTATTAGCCTCTCCCCCCCCTTCTCTTCCCATAATTTTAATCATCAGAGTAATATGAATAATACAAAAATATACAAAATTAGTATTAATGATATTAATAATATTTATGAGATTAACAATCCTAATAATCTTGAAAAATATTACTCTTAATAATATATATATATATAATATATATAATATATAATATATATATATATATATGTATATATACAATATATATATATAATATATATATATATATATATATATACAATACTAATCCCATCTTGCCTCGACGACTCCCTGCTGCAGCTGCAGGGTGCTCAGGGAGAATTGCCCTCCGGTGGTTCCCGTGGTGCGATCGGTCCGGTTCGACTCATCTATGGAGCCTCCAGGCAGACAGAAACCCCTATCCTGAATAGCACGCTTTGGGCGTCTGTGGTTCAATCCCAAGGCGATCCTTACAGTTTGTTCTCAATCTTCTTTCGGATGCACGGAGGTTCCTAGCACACCCCAAGGCTGCAGATCCAAAGCGAGTTTGATGACGGAACTCTCGCCTAGCTCGAGGCTTTCCTTGACGCCTCTCAGCCCCCCGAACCTCGGTTATCCTCATGCCCAGCACCCAGAAACAAATCCTGCAACGATCCCTTTGCAAGCTCGGCCGTGGCCCACCTTGGCTGCGGGGACTCTCAAGAGGGCTCCACGTGTCATCGCGTGAGGAGCCGTCCACCAACTCGGTCAGAATGGGTCGGTTCAGGGATTGGGAGTTAAAGCAGTAGTTAAAGCCATCCATGCACACATTGCTTGACCCTTTTGCTATCTTTTGTGGTATGGCTTTCAAGGCTTCAGCAAGCTCATGCCCTGCTAGAGCTGCTGGGGGAGCCGAGGCCGGCTCAGCGCGACCGGGGGAACTATGGGGGAATCTGGGCCCCCATGGATCCTCAAAGCTCGATGGCAGGGCCTTGGCGCCCTCGCGAAAGTGATCATCGCCTCTGCAGAGGAAGCTGCTGGAGGGATGTCTTCGTTTCGGGTTGCGTCACCTTGAGAGAACCTTGAAAACAGGAGAAGGGGGTCGTTCCACCCCCAGCAAATGCCCGCACTTCGACCTTTCTTGGTGGGACATGGTAGTGGAACGCCTGAACCGTACTCCAGCAGAGAAATGGCCAGCTGTCGGTGTCCCCAAAGGCTGCGCGAGACGTAGCCTGGGGCACTTAGAAATGTTGGGCGCGTGACAACATGCTTCGACCATGCTGTCCGCCATGTTACGCTTGATCATTCACTCAGAGTTTCTCTCCTTGGCGAGTGTACGAAGAAACACAACGAGAGAAAGAGAGAGAGAGAGAGAGAGAGAGATATATATATATATATGCTCACGCCCCCCCCCCCATGATCCACGTTTCTGCTTCGAAACAGATGGATCTTGGGAGGAGAGGGGGCCATGAGCTAGCGACAAAAACACCGACAGGGCCGATAAAGACCTATATCATTTCAAGTCAGGCAGGTCATTTACATCAACAAGGTAGAAAAACACCCGAAAAAAACATTTTTTAGAAAACTCGAGCCGGCTCGAATTTTCCAAAAAAAAACTGACACCGTATGTCGCCCAAACGCGAGCAGGCTCGAATTTTCAAAAACAAACCTAAACTGCAGGATCTATGGCTCCAGCAGCCCGCTAGATCCTGAAAGTTAGTTTTTTTTTAGAAACTTCGAGCCTGCTCGAGTTTCTGGGACCTTGAGCTTCAAGAATTTTCGGAAAATTCGAGCCGGCTCGAATTTTCTAAAAAATGCTCAGACCATGGCTGTGTGACCCCAAGGCCTCATAGATGACATAATTTAGGATTTTTTGGGAAAATTCGAGCCTGCTCGAGTTTTCGAGACCTGGAGCTTCAAGAATTTTAGGAAAATTCGAGCCGGCTCGAATTTTCTAAAAAAATGCTGAAACCATGGCTGTGTGACCCCAAGGCCTCATAGATGACATCATTTAGGTTTTATTGGAAAATTCGCGCCTGCTCGAGTTTTGGTGACCTGGTGCCTCGAGAATTTTCGGAAAATTCGAGCCGGCTCGATTTGTCCCTATATCTCTTGAAATTCTGACTGCGGTAATTGATACAATTAGTAGCATTAGTTACTATTTCTAATTCAATTGTTAAGTTTCCCATATATTCTAACTGCAAATATCTAACTTGTGAGAAGAGGCCACGGAATGGTTTAAATCCAACAGCCGTTTTGTTCTTAAACCCTTGACAATTAACATAAAAACTTCTTTTGTGTAATTTAAAACTTAAACTATCAATGAGGATATCTTCGGGATTAAAAGTTCCCATTATATATAAATAGCACAGATAATTTAATTACATATACATACCTTCAACTTGTATCCAATCAAGTATGTCAAAACTATATGAATTGTCTTTACTATTGTTCTTCTTCCTACCTTTCACCTGCTTATCTGCTTCATCTACTTCATTATTCTCAACTAACTTTCTTATCTCTTCGTAAGCATTTTGTCTAAATTGCTTCTCTATCTTCGATTTCTCTATTTGTTCGTATGTTGTTGCTTTCTTATGAAACGCTATGAATATTATGTCGATTATTGCATCAAACTGTTGTTAAAAACTCTTCTTCGGTTATAGGTAGATGTCCTGCTTTGTTTTTAACATTGCCTACATCTTCATAAGGATGATTTTGTAGAGGGTCTAATGTTGATTTCTTTGATGTTATACTTCCCTAATCAAACATACCAACGGGGTCTCCTGCTTTCCGTATTCTTAAATTTGTCCCAGTGTCTTCTGGTCGCTGTCCTGATAGAAAAGGAGAACCATAACTACGACTTCTGAATACATTACCATAATCATTGTTTATTTGTTGTCCCGATGCTGAACCTAAACTATGACTTACAATACCAGAAATTCCAGTTTTTTCTTTCTTTAACCGTCTATTTCAATAAAACCATCTTATATGAACTTACCTACATCTTTATAACGCTGAGTCTGTTGCGTCTTGTATAAAGGAAGTTTTCAATCATCATAAACATCTCTACCGCTTTTCGTCCCAGCAATGTATAAAATATAACCATTTTTTGATATATCCCGTCAGGATTCTCATACGCTAATTTAAGTCCTTGCGTGTCCGTTAAGCATGTCTCTGTCTTTGCGAATTCGTTTCTAACTTCACTATGTAGTCTGCTTCTTGTGTTAGGTGCTTTATTTGAAACCCCTTCATCTCTTCTTTTATGTTTATGCATTCTACAATGGTTTATAAATCATTTTTATCTAATCAATGAATATTGTTGACTTTGAAGAAGGTGTATATTGAAAGCCATTATAGAGTGAATAACAGAGATTAGCAAACCACACAAAACCAAATCCAGAAACGGATTCTGTTTGTAGATTTCTGCTGTTTAAAAGTGTAGATAATCAATAGCAAGTTGTAGCTTCAGACATGGCAAGACACGAAAGTATCGTAAATACCGGTGTTTTCACTTCAACAATATGTGTAAGTAAGCACAGGTGCAGAAGGACAAGCAAGAAAAGGATACATATGGATCATGGGGGGGGGTGTGACCATATATATATATATATATATATGCTGCCATTGAGAGGCAGACATGGCAGTTTGCAAGGCATGCTCACATCCTGAATGCCCCGCATCCCAACTCTAACCCATTAAATGCCGTGCATACCAAGCTCTAACAGCCCTCAGCCAGCTCCCTGCACACTCTCGATAACACGAAATGTCCAAACTCCAAACCTTCGGACGACCTTTGTTGTTCCACTTTGTCTCCAGGAATTTAGGGCGAGGGGGGCGGGGGGGGGGGGGGGGGGGGGCTGATGGGTGAGGTTTTGGCTGGTTGTAGTTCAAGCTCGCAGCATGGAGCTCTTGGAGAAGGTCCTTTAAGAGCTGCGAAATTCTAGGGGTCGAACTTTCTGTTCGGCCTTACAACTTCAAGCCAACTTAACCTTCAGGACAGGAACCGGCATCTTTGAAGGCTAAGGGAAAAGAGATTTGAGGCTTCTGGAGTTCCAGCTGCTTAAAAGCTGATTGCTATACTTGCTTTCCAGGGCAAGAGGCGAGATCAAGAAAAATGAAGGACCGGGGATAGTGATTTGAGCTTCGGGGCTACCAGGGGGGGTTGCTGCTTGGGCTGGTTGCATTCTCCGGGTGGCATTCGGCTTTCGCCTCGACTCCTCCAGCAAGAAGGACCTTGAAGGACGTGCTGGTGAATAGCCCAGGGCTCAAGGGCTTGCATGGCACGCGCCTTTAGGCCTTCTTCAGCATTGCCTAAAACATCGAAAATGTGAGTCCTCATAGCCTGAATATGCAGTGTGCCTCATGAGGCTAAGTTCACAGCATTGCTGAGCGCAGATGCGACGTGCATGCCAGCATGAATGGCTTGCTTCGCGTTTATCAGATGGTCAGAACAACCTTTGAAGGCGGTACGCACGATCTCCACAAACCACAAACATATTTCAGAGCCTTGTGACCAAGACCCAGGATACTGCACCGTAGCTTTACAGATAGTTGTCGCAGCTATCCCGAGGGCCTACGTTACGGTACCGCGGCACCGAGTGGCTGTAAGAGGCGTTTTGTGTGCCATGAAGCTCAGCTGCGTATCCACCTTGCAGGGTTGCCCTGGGAATGTTAGGTCAGAAGGCCCGCAATACTAAACACAGCCAAATCTCTGGAACCACTAACCGCCAAGGCCTAGTGTGCTACCGATCCTCCACCTGTTTGGCGATCTGCACGAGACGGCGCCTCTCCTCAACAGATGCAACCGCCTCTCAGAACAGAGGGCTCTAGTCTTTTGGAGGGTCGCGGAGTTGAGGTGTCAGAGCTTAGGAATCGGGGTAGAAAAATGTGGGCCCCTAACGCCCACACGAGAAATAACGGGCGTGAATGCAAAGAACTGGCACGTACTTTATGCTTCTTGTTCAATCGCGTTCATGTTCAAGTCTTCACTCCTTATGAACCAATTAAAGAAGCAAAACAATAGAATTTAGAATGAAGAATCCCGTACATATTCAGGGCACACACGGGCTTATAGGGTACATTCGTGCCCCCGTGAGCTTACATTAGTCAGAATACTGCAGAGAGGTACGCCAGCCTCACGCAAGAAGTCGCTCGTCCCAGCGGTGAGGCCGGTGATCCTTGATGGCTTAAGGCTTAAGGACTCGCCGAGTGCGGAAGCCCACGTGGAGGGGGAAAACGGGAACAGCGGCAAAGTCTGTGCCCATAAAAAAAAAAAAAAACCGCGGGGGATGCTGAGAACCGGAAATGGTACAGCATGTTCTTCGTGGTGGGGTTCTACCCAATTTGTCAAGTTGATGGGGGCTTTGGGTTGATGACCCGGAACGAACGAAGCTCGAGAGCCTTCCCTGATCTTGGTATTGGTACCTTGACATTGGGGTGAAGTCTGCAGGAATTATGTTTGGACCTCATGGGTTCAGGCCCCAGCCCTGCACTGCAAGGCGCTCCCGAGGTGCTCAAAGGATCCCAATTAGCCCCCAAGCTGGCCCTGAAGTGCCCCTTCAGTGCCCTTATAAACTTATAGGTGATTTTTTGTTTTCCTTCTCTTGCTGGGCAGCGAGCGATGCGGTGCGCTCCGATTTGCAGATTTGAAATGCCCGTCGATCGTGCAGAGGCAGGGTGAAACATGGACTGCTGTACAGTGTGTCTGGTGTGTTGCAGCTTCCCCCAGAACAGCCAAGTTACAGCACTCAACCCAAAAGCTCCCTAGCCGCGCCAAGCAACCTCAAGCAAAACCCCTCCCTCAACTCTGGCGCTGAACCCCTACATTCTACACTCTACACCTCAAAAACCTCTTGAAAGCTTCTATAACCCAGTGTAGCCCGCGAACCACAAAGCTACGCCCTCTCCCTGGGCAAGCGCACGAAGAACAGCGCGCACGCGAGGCCTGGCAGTCCCAGACCCCGGAACGTAACGTGTCCCAATAGCTGGCGAAACAAAAATGGCCGGAAGTGGGGCAATTCCAATATGGAATAGGACCCAAACCCACCAAAAGCAACTGCCGGACCCCGTCATGTCCCAAACAGCCAAAGAAGCTATGAGAAAGCTCCTGTAGCTCTCAATGCGAATACACGGCGCTTGAGACATTTTGGACTAGTGGTTGCTCAACAAGCTTATTTTGAAAGAGAACTTTTCAAACGCGTTGAGAACACGGTGCTTGCGATTTGTTTTTTGAAAGCAGTTGGTTCAGTCACCCTATATAAGGGCACGACAGTTTGTACTGAAGTCTTAGGGACACTCCCGCCGAGTTACTGACTGTCGAAAGCTGTGGTTCTAGGGCCTTAGGAATTGTGCCAGGTCCACATTGACTCCTGCTCTCCTCTTCTTCTTCTTCTTCTTCTTCTTCTTCTTCTTCTTCTTCTTCTTCTTCTTCTTCTGCAGGGCTTGGGGGTCCTAGAAGACCCCTCGCGCCTAGGCGCGCCCAAGTTCGCAGTCATCGTGAAACCACTGCTCGATCCACCGCGGTGTGAAATTTGCCCTCCCCCACATAAGTTATGCTAGGTTACCTTCCCCCAAACCGTTTACCCGGGCTTGCTCCTCTGTTGGGAGTGGCTGATTAGCCTTTCCCCGTGGGCCGAGGTGAGAGGCCGCCACGGCTTGCTCCGCGTTCCCAACCCTCCAATGCTGGCTGGGCATGTCTACGTTTGTCCTACCACGTGCTTAGAGCTTGACTTTCCCTTCAAAACTGCAAACACTCCGCTTCTTCTGCTGCTGGGCTCAAGGGGCAACCCCCCATCCTTTCTTTCTTTCTTTCTTGGAGGCACGCGTGTAAGGGTGGTCCGTCGACACACACACACACACACACTCTCTCTCTCTCTCTCTCACTCTCACTCTCACTCTCACTCTCACTCACTCTCACTCACTCACTCTCTCTCTCTCTCTCTCTCTCTCTCCACACGCTAGGCCCGCCCCAAAAAAAGCCGCCCCGAAGGGCGCGAGAGTCCGAGGTCTTGCGGGTGTTCCCTTTCCCGTGGTTTTCACGCGCTCTCTCTCTCTCTCTCTCTCTCTATTTATTTACATTTCTATCTCTCTCTCTCTCTCTCTCTCTGCGACTCTTGTGTGCGAATCACTGTCGTGTAGACGCGCAAGCGCCCTAGCAAATTGCTGAGCAGCAAGTGTTCGCTTGCCCACATCCAGCCGCCTGAGAGAAAGCCGAAGGTGTGGTGCTCAGCAGAGGTCGTGGACGAAGTGCAGGCCTCCCGCTGCGACTTGTTGTTATAAAAGCCGTTAAGAACAGTGAGGTGCAACCATGGCATTGCCTAGGCGATGGGTGCGCGCACAGCATTATTAAGACTCCTAAGACTCAAGACCCCTTCAGAATCCCAAAGCAAGTGCAGCCTCGTAAAGTAAGTTTGGGGCAGAGCCCGAGCCATGTACCAGAAGTGCACTGCTGTAACAAACCACCACGCCAAGCACCTGAAGGGTTGCAGGAAGGCTTGGGAGTTTGAAGGTTGCCTGAGGAAACGTTTTTGGGAGGCCTCCCGTCAGAAATGCCTGGACTGGCTTTTCGCAATGGTCCTTGACTCAGTTGCCAGAGTGTATAGGGTTAGGAATTTTAGGGAAAGGGCCTAGCGGCCAAGCTTATTGCAGCCAGGAACCATGAGCAAAGTGCTGACAGGCACGTCGCCACGTCTTAGCAGAAGCGCAACTAGCAATCCTCAGGCGCGGAAGTTAAAAGGACAGCACAACGAGTTGCTTCAGCAACTGCGCGGTCTGGCCTGTCCCCCTGCCCTGTTGCAACAACCTTGCCAACGAATGCCGAATGCTGATTACTGTAGCTAAACCCCCGGTCAAGTCAGGCCAGCAAGCCAGACTTCTGAGATCCTCCCTTCTGAAGCAAAAGTCGCAAAATGCTCTCGACATTTCCCTGAAACACATCCCTGAGTTCCCTCTTGGGTCTGAAGCAAGACCTCTTCTTGCCTGGGCTCCTAAATAGCCGCACACCACGCCGCTAGCGCCTGCATGGAATGCCGGCCGCGCAAGACACCAAACCTCTGCGCAGGGGGTAGATCGGATGCTGTAGGCCTTGAGGGTTGAAGATTGTTAAAAATTCAAGGCGCAGTGGCAGGAGCTTTACAGAGGGCCTGCGCGCTTCCAGCCCAGATGTTCTAGCTTTTCGGGGCTTGTCTGCTGACCAAGGTACCAAGTCGGAAAGTTGATACATGTCATTCGGCAATTGTGAATCTTTGCCCTTGAACCTCTGCCCTCCAGTTCTGCCAGATCTCCAGAGCCCAAAAGCAAGGCGAGTCGCACAAAAGCCGCTGCTAACGGCGATGAACGCAGAGGCTGCTGGCAAGTTAACGACCTTTGAGCTGTTGAATGCTCAACGTACTTGTCCGGACAGGGGATGGTCGGTTGAGCCTACGGCAAGGGCGGTTGCAAGAACTATGGAGAAGATGATGATGCTACCTCCATCCGTGTAGTCGTACGTCGTCAGCGAAGCTTGCGAGAACACACTGGCGTGCCCGTGGTGTCCAGCGCAAGTTGTTCATAATCAAGTCGGGATCCATGAGCCTATTCTCTTCTGACCTTTGAGGTGCCTGTGAACTTGTACAGCAGAGGGGCAGCGTTGAACGTTACCACGTGGTGTTTTTGCCTACTACGTCACTCTGCATGGATGAATCGAGGACTCCGGCAAGGGTGTTGCTTGCCGCCTGTCTAGCACAGCTCCATGGGGCAAGGGTTTAGGCTCTCGGATTACCCCTTTGAGTCTTATGCGCTCTGCCACATCCAAGCTGGTATCAAACGAAGACCTGAGCCTTCCGACATCTTCCGACCTTCCAGTGCCAACAAAACTGGCAAATCCTCTGCCGCCAGGCGGCCCCAGCGCGGATGGCGCAGGCAGCCAACAAGGCCAGGGCTATAGCGTTCCAGAAGAAGTGATGCCAGGAGGAGTGCACCAGACCTCGGGCATCCCACGGCTTCATATTTTTTTCAGGATGCTTCAGGCTCTGGCATCCTGGGATCTTCAGGGCTTGGGGCTCACTTGAGCCAACTGTGGCCTTCGTGACTGACAAGGGCTCGGGTGCTGCAGGGCACCACACTTCAGCCTGCAAAGTTTCGGCTTTGAGTCATGCGACAAGCAAAGAGCACTCCCGGCAGGCCCTGCCAAGTGCGGGGGAGTATGCCTCGGCAACAGTGCTTGAGCTTATGGGTGGCTTGAAGCTCTTAAGCTCGGTCGTTGACAGACCAAGTGCTGTTCAAGACAATCTATACGGGCCCCATGACTCTAACCCTGACCACCCAAGTCAAGCTGCGTCGGGCCCTGGTTACTGGCTATCACTGACCTCTTGGCATGCAACAGGCAAGAAAGCGAAGCTGGTCTCCAGGGGCTACATATGCTTACTTCAAACTTCCACCTCCCAAACCACTTCCAATCCACTCGAATCCAACGCCCAAAATAAACTATGTATCTCGCCCCTTTTCTTTATGGCCGGGCAGCTAAGCCATCGCACCGCGCCTGGAGCACAGGCTGTGAGGGTGGCCATGGCTAGGATCGCCTCAGCGATTTCGCTCCACACTGTGAGGGGTAGGCAGGAATGCAGCGGATTCTTGAAGTGGCCTCAGCATGCCCATGACGGGTCTCCCAGTTTTGCTCTGTTTGTACATGTGTTGCACGTGCTTGTACAGGTTTGTACGTGTTTGTACATGTTCGGCTGTCGTCGATATTTTGCAGAACCCAGGGTGGCTTGCTGCTTTCAGTAGTTGCAGAATTCCTTTCCTAGCACACATAATGTCGCCAGGCTCGAGGTTCTGATCTCGCTGACATGCACGAAGCTCTGCACACAGCTTCTTTTTCTGGTGTCCCCTTCTACAACCGGTGCATCGCCTCAACAAGAGGATCAATGTTCTTCGAGGTTGGCTGGGCTGGAGTTGGTTCCAGGTTGTGGCACCAAACCAGTGCTGTCCAGAAGGCAGGGGCCACGATCCAAAGGCGGGGTGGTGCTACTCGAGAAAGGTCAGGTCTGGGCGAACCTCCAGATGCACAATCCTAGGAGAAATCAAGGAGGAGAGGGGGGGAGAGAGAGAGAGAGAGAGAGAGACCGAGAGATGGAGACAGGGACAAAGAGTGAGACTTAGAGAGAGAGAGAGAGAGAGAGAGAGAGAGAGAGAGAGGGAGACAGAACTGCAAGGATTTTGAGAGCAATGTAGAATTTGAGAAGGTGTCTTGGAGGGAAGAGGGAAGGACCAGATTGACGCCCCTTGACATGCTTGGCTTAGCCGGGAGTGTATCGGAGATCAAAGGCCAAAGAATTTGGCCCAGCCGCCTGTGACGTGGCTACATCGTTTGTTTAGACTCGCCTGCCCTTGGCACGGCGCCTAGACGAGGTCAACACCGGCACACACACACACACACACAGGAAAACCGAGAGGCTCATCACGGACACGAGCAGACCGTTCACGATGCAGTTGTGTTGACATCCGAGCGCAGGTGCAGCCACAAACCTCCCCTTCCAAGTCCTCAGACACATCACCGCTAGTTAAGGCTATAAGCTCTAAACAGCCCTGAACCAGCACCCTAAACCCTATACCAGTCCAGTACGGGCCTTCTGCCGACTGAGCCAAGGCTGCTTGGCTGCGGCGTCTCAGGGCCGCCAAGGCCTCCAGGCACAAAGACCTCCGACAGGCTTCCAGGATTGCAAGCGATGTGAGGCTGCGCACTTTACCAGCCTTTCAGAGCCTCATCTGAATCCTGCCTTCCTTGCCCTGCCTGAGCCCTCCACGACCCAAAAAGACCCATGAACACCTCAACCTGGCACAGCTCAGGCTCGCTGCACCCGTCTTTTACTCTCCGAGGGGCAGAGATATCAGAATCACGGCTGCTACCTCCGTCTCCGACCCTGTGGCCTGCGAAGGGTCTGGTGGGTCAGTGGGGATGCCGACTGGTTCGGGCCGGGTTACGCAAGCAGAATTGGAAGCAGCTGGCTCTAAACCCCCATGAAGAACCTCCGGTGCTTCGATGGTCCACCCTGCTAAAGTTTCAAACTTCCAAACATCTGTCGGGCGACCGTTCCCCATACGGCAAGTGCACTGCCCAAGAGGGCGCAGCGTGTGGAGGCGCGCTGCAGTTCAGCGCCCGTGGCACCTCCCACACGAGGAAGGGTTTACAGGGGTTGGGGTCTGGGCTGTTGTTCTTGACGAGTGTTGGGGCATGTGGTTAGTTTTGTGCTGGGTGGGAGGAGCTTATTATGTCGATGAGCGAGGTGTCTACCCGAAGAAGAACGAACCCGGAGAAATGTTCACCTTAATGCTGCTGCTCCAGGCGGGGGGGGGTTATGGCAGTTGGCAAATCTTCACACCTTCCGAGCTTCCACTACCTTCGATACACCTGACGCCCTTGCCCCTGCTCCGCCTGCTCCCTTCCCAGCCACCAGCGGCACACAGGACCAGAGAGGCATTCTCCGGGATCCCTGTTGCCGCGCACTGGCCACTGGATTTCTTTGCACAGGAACTCGAGCCAAAAAAGGCAAGGTTAAGCAAGGTCGGCAGGCGGCAGGGCCTGGTAGTGATGCCCCTGGCAATTGGAAGCTATAGGCTGTCCTGAAGAAACCCTGAAGCAAACTCCCATAAGCCCAGGCAATGGGCATGCGTCGGGTGGCCAGGTCTTCAGAAGCGTTTGGATCGCTAGGCTTGGGAAGCAGGGATGGAGGAAAGGGACTGTCGGTCGGAGAATGAGACTGGAGTCTACATTAGCCTGGATTCAGTGCAAGGTTTCTAGGGTTCCTACAATCGCTCGTTGCTGCATTGCTCGCCCGCTCATGTCGGCTTGGTTCGTAACATATATAGGCAGCCAAGTGTCCGCTCCCCGTCGCCTTCAGACGAGTCCATTTCGACCGCCTGCACGGCCCAAGTCCTTGGTCTTAAGGTTGCCCTGGGCTCGTGTAGGGATTTCCGGCTCGCTTGGCTCTCGCCCCCTAGAATTGCGTGTTCAGGTTGTATATAGGTCGAAGGGATATATCAAGGGGGGCCCCTTGGACCTGAACGCAAATCCCAAATCTGAGTTCGGTGCGGATCTCGCACTGTCACACGGATATCATGGGATCCGCCTGCCAAGGATCTGTCTTGCAATTTCAGGTTCCTGTGAAGGGTACAGCACGAAGTGTAAGGGATCACGCTCAATGTGCACGGAAAGGATAGGTTGGGGCCTCTCTCGAACCCTGTCAACCCTCGACCTGTTTCCACCGATTCCACTGATACCTTTTGAATGATTGAACTCTGGTCTTTCCACTCACGCGACTCTCAGTCGTTGCCAGATACAGTTACTACGAATAGACGACGACTGTGTTTTGCCTGAATGCTGTCCTTACAGGGAATTTGCCCTAAGACTGCGGCGAACAGAGTGCGCTGTGTCCAGAAGATCCAAAGGCCCATCTGGAGCCTGAGACGTGCCAGTGGCCCCAGGTGCTGACAAACAGCGTGAACAAGGGCCCAGTGCAGCTCGCGATCCTGGACGGGCACTGGATGAGGCCCGGGTGTCAGTGAGCATTCCCAAATCAATACGACAAATCACACAAGTATGGAATTAACCCATAACAGCTGGCTCACATGCAGCAAACGGATCATTTGGTTGACTCTGAACTCCACTCACTTGCCATGGAAAGTAAGCCTCGATCCTATTCCCCGTGCAATGCGCCGCGCATGAGCCCGAAACGCTGACGGAACCTCAACAGGCTCAGGAAGAGCCTCGTTTTTTTTGCAGCTTGGCATCAAAGACAAAGACTTCGCAATCACGTCCAGGAAAGTGAGGAAAATGACCTCGGGGCTAATGTGTGGCACTCCTTGTGGCCCCCAATTGCCCAAACACGAGGGGAAGCACGAGACTGCTAACGAGAGAGAGTGTCTCCAAAAAAAGGCTCTGGCCTCCTCCTGCCACGCGCTGATGAAGTCAAAGGATCGCGCGATGTAGATCACAGGGTAGGCCAGCCACAGGACGTATTTCACCTCTCAGGCTTTTGGCGCATCCACTTGTAGACACGGCCAATCATTCGGGCTTCTCTGGGGGACCTCACCGGAGCCCCCCCCCGAGGAAGTGCCAAGTGAAGACCCTCCAACAATCCACTTTCCATGCGTGCCCCCCAGCTGGCCTTGAGGTAGAATATGCCTCGGCACGTCTTAAAGCGGCCTTCAAAGACTTCACCGCAACACCGTAAAGAGATCTTGCAGTTGCCAAACGGCAAGGAGGCACGAAGTTGCTGCTTTTTTTGCGGCTCCACCTACAGCAAGCCAGCAGATTCCCCAAGAGTCGTAACGTTCAGAGGCGCGGTGCATGCAACACGAGGACCCTTTCGTGACTTAGATTCGAGTTGGGCCCATGACCCATGGGGCCCATTGACTTGACCGCATGAGACTCTGCACCAAACCCTGAAGTTTGGTGCATAAACCCGCTTTGCCCGAAGCATGATAAACACCCAAGGACCCCAAAAGCCTCTGAAGACCTCCCACGATGCGCTATCGACTTGTCGACAAGATGCCTGACTTGGCAGTGACTGGCTCCAAGGGCAGCTGACTGGCCTAGGACAAGAGCATGCGGCGGAAAAGAGGCTTGAAGAAGCCCGCCAGTAATGGAGCTCCACATGGCTAGGATTCATCGCTCGGTAGGCGAGGCCTTTTATACACTTCCCGGCCCTTCTTCCAATACCCTACCGGAAAGTGAACAGGGGTTGCTGTGCCGCTTCTCTTGAGAGACCTGCGCCCTCAGTTTTTCTCGTTTTATGGGTGATGCAAGAGTCTCTCTCGGAATTCCTTTGAGCCCTGGGCAGCTTCCACAACCTGGGGGGGGTTGTGGCTTGTGGCTGGTCAGCTTTTGCATGCAAGTGGCTTTTCGCAGGGTGACGAGGAGGCAGGTGGCTGAGAGCATGAACCACATGCGGACCTGGGATTTCACCCGTCGTCAGCCATGCCTGGTGATTCTTCCTAACGTTGCCCCCCCCCCTTCGGGAGCAACCAGTATTTAGTCGCCGTTAAGAACTTCTTGCTCATAAGCTGGTCATTTGCCAAAAAGCAACTCGTAAATAATAGTTCGGAATACCTGTGTAATAAATGCTTCCTAGTTAGTCATAATTAGAAATTAAGAACTAGCCGTTAACAATTAGTGGCTGGCACACAGTGTTTTTGTTTGTAGTTTATCTGCGAATAACGAACTACTCACCAGAAGCTAGTTAGTAACTAACTGCTGACTACAAAGTGTGAAACTAGAAACTAATGACTATATAGGAGTTACTAAAACAATCATCATGATGATGGTTCTGCCAAAAGACATGATTAGCAGCAACCATAGCAGTCATCAAGATAGGACTGGAGGCCCAGAGGTCTGGAGAACCAGGGGGCGCTAACCCTACAAGGGGACCCAAGCCACCCCCCAACGTAAAGAAAAAAAGCCCTCGGGACCGCTCTCCGTTTGACTTAGCAAGCAAAAGGACACCTGAGGGGCACGGCAGCACAGAAGCCCATCGCCAGATGAATACAGGGGGTTTGCGGCTTCAGGGACTCCGTGCGAGAATCGGCTGTTAACATACCGCAAAGAGCCAAACCCCCACCCCAAGTCGTTCCCTGAGCCCGCCCCAGAAAATGTCAAGGGGCCTCCCAGTGAGGGCTGATCCAGGCATCGGTTCCGAACATGTCCACCTGGCAGTTGATTAGGGTTTAGGGCCAGGGCTTAGGGTTTGGCACGTGCTCTCTCCTAGCAGTCCACAGCGCTCCGTTGCTTTCCGAGGCCGCGGCACATGTGGCCGAACCCCCAGAATATGCACACACTCAGGACTTTTCAATGAGGCCCGCTTCCACGGGAAGCACTCAGCCCCACCTCAATAAGCCCCGGGCCGCAGCCGGAATCCCACTATACTCCACAACACACATAAGACTCCACAATCTTGAATATACTGTGCAGGCTTTTAGGGTTTCGGGCTTAGGGTCTCGAAACACTTGCTGCGAAACCTTCCTTCGTTCTAGCAGTAGCAAGCAAACTTGTGCGGCAAACTGGCAACCCGCAACTAGCAGGACTTCTCTGGTATGTTTTTCTCAGCGCGCCTGCACAGCTGCCAAACCAAAGACCATGCATAAGGCCTTCCATGGGGGGAATGGGGGGGGGGGGGTGGAGGCTTCGAGTCTTAGATTTGAGGGGTCTAGCGATTTAACTGCCCCAAGCATCTCTACTTCCTAAGCCTCTCAGTGTGAGAAGACAAGGATCCTGGTCTTCGCACCGTTTATCTACGCAGGGGGAGCCAAAAGGTCGCAGAAGGCCTTCTGCAACAAAGACCCTTCTGCTTTTCGACTTCGCACGCGAAGTCACATGTGCCTCTTGCTAGAATACACTCATGAAGGGTTCATGGGCTGGCTGCTTACGCGCGCTGGAAGCTTGGGGTGCCGGAGCAAGTTCAAGGAGTTGCCATCTGCAACACAGGATCCTTTGAACCCTCTCTCGGTGCTTCGACGTTCTCGTCCGAAATTCGTCCGAGCAGCCGTGGTGATGAGAAGCTGCGTGGACTCGAGCACCGTGCCCTTCGTGTAGAGCCGGGAGTGCATGACCTTAAGGCCAAGGGACCAAGAAGGAAAGTCATGCTTGAGCCTCAGTGAAGGAGCCAGAGCTGGCCCAAGACCCTCCACATCCCTCCACCCAAGCCTTCCGAAACTTCAAGTGCATTTGCCTCTCTTTGAATGGGGGAGGGGACTCTGCTGAGAGTCTCGACTTGATACTGTGTTGGCATGACGACAGCTCAGCACAGCACATGTTGTGTAGGCCCCTACCCCCCACCCACCCCAAGCGCCAGAGCTACGTAGACCCAATGTTTGGGGTGCAAGCTGGTGTCGGGCTTCAGGGTGAGCAAAACAGTTGGGCGCGGGACCCACTGCTGCGGCGCCAGCAAGGTCCACAACAGCATGTGAGCTCCTGTCAGGGGAACGGCTGAAAGGGCCGCAGCATCATGACCTTGTCATGTGTTTGGGGGCAAATCAGGGGGCAAATCCGCCGAGGCCTCGGGCCGAAGGTGTATAGGTTGTGAGAACAGGCTCCCCCTTTTTTGGACCCCCTTTCTTTTTTTTTCTCTTAAATGGGTACCCCCCCCCCCCCCTCCTAGGAAACCGACGTCCCGCAAGCGGACGGTTCGCCAGGACCAGAGGCAGTTGAAGCCCGTCCCAGCAGGGCCCCCCCCTCCCCCCCCCCACCCTTTCGAGTGGTCAAGTTTACGATCAATCCAAGCCGAACCCTCAACCGAACCTTGAACCCTAAACCCCAAAAAACCCTAAACCCCAAACCGTGAACCGTGAGCCCTAAGCCCTCAACTCAACCCTAAACTAACCCTCAACCCCAAACCATATCCATAACCCCGGAACCCCAAACCCTAAACCCAACCCTTATTGCGTGGGGTCCATCGTCTTGGGCGCTGTGGAATCACCATGCTCACGCGGATGCGCTGGGCCGGGCCGAGGCGGGTCGCGTAGCGTAAAAATTATAATGGACCGATTCTGGGACTGCTGCGTCCGACATGCAAGGTTGGGTTTTCGAGATGCAAAGCGCGCGCCCGAGATGCATGGCACCAAGCCGTTTGCATCTCGAAAACCCAACCTTGCATGTCGGACCAGGATTCTATTATCCAGAGAAAATTCCTCCCTCTCTCTTTACTTTTAATAGGATTTCCTCCACGGGCTCAGCAGTTTGCATCTCGAAAACCCACCTGTGCCGGTCCGACCCATATTTTCCTATTTTACTATTTTACTAATTTTACGGGAAATCGGGAGTTTGCATCTCGAAAACCCACCTGTGCCGGTTGGACCCAGAAATTACCGCTTTACTGATTTCGCGCGAAATCCAGAGAAAATTCCTCCCTCTCTCTTTACTTTTAATAGGATTGTCCTCCACGGGCTCAGCAGTTTGCATCTCGAAAACCCACCTGTGCCGGTCCGACCCAGATTCTACTATTTTACTATTTTACTATTTTGCTATTTTGCTATTTTGCTATTTTACTATTTTACTATTTTACTAATTTTACGGGAAATCGGGAGTTTGCATCTCGAAAACCCACCTGTGCCGGTTGGACCCAGAAATTACCGCTTTACTGATTTCGCGCGAAATCCAGAGAAAATTCCTCCCTGTCTCTTTACTTTTAATAGGATTTCCTCCACGGGCTCAGCAGTTTGCATCTCGAAACCCCACCTGTGCCGGTCCGACCCAGATTTTACTATTTTACTATTTTACTAATTTTACGGGAAATCGGGAGTTTGCATCTCGAAAACCCACCTGTGCCGGTTGGACCCAGAATTTACCGCTTTACTGATTTCGCGCGAAATCAAGAGAAAATTCCTCTTTCTCTCTTTACTTTTAATGGGATTTCCTCCACGGCCTCAGCGGTTTACATCTCGAAAACCCACCTGTGCCGGTTGGACCCAGATTTTACTATTTTACTACTTTACTATTTTTTTCTAGTTTACTATTTTACTATTCTTACGCGACATCACCTACCTTTGCATGCATCTCGAAAACCTACCTTGGCATGTCGGACCCCCAATTTGCATGTCGGACAGAGGGATCCCACCGATTCTGACCTGCCCCCTTTGTCCTTGTCGATGTTCCTGCTGCCCTGCGAAGAAGGAGCCCGACCCCATGTGACGTGGCTCGTCGGCGCTGTTGCAGGCCTTGTAGGTGTAGTACACCTCTGCAGGACAGTGGGCTTGGGCAGAGGCATGTTTTGTGGGGAAGATCTCGCCCCGACTTGAACTCATAAAATTCACACATGGTCCAGGTCTAAGTCATTGTCGGGGTGGGGATGGGTGGGGGGTGGCTGCCAAGGTGCCCCAGAAAAGAAGGAGATGAAGGCCAACATCTCGGCCACCTTTGGGAGGCTCTGGGAGGATCTTGGAGGGCTGTTTGGATTTCTGTAAGCGGCTTCTCTGTTGCTATATGTTGCTCTTCCAGCTCCTGGGGGGGCCCCAGTTTTGCTTGGCAGCTGCGCGCAACTAAGCCGCTGAGCAGGGCTGAGGGTGGGGGTTCTTCAAGCTTCCGCTGGCCCCAACAGCCACTGCGACTGGCTTTGCGACAAGATGCGGTGCACAAGATGTTTAATGTTAGGGGTGGGGCAGCCCGTGCTCAAAACCTTGCACCACGCCTGGAAGCCCGTGAGGGGCTTGGGGTGATGGTGTGAGTTTCTTCGGCTCATTTGCTGTCTTCAACAAGTCCACTACCTGTCCAAGCTTTCGGTGCTTGAGTTCTTCGATGGTCCATGCAGCCTTTGACCTTCGGCTTGTGACGACAAAGGACATGCTCTGAGTCCCCACGAGCATGATCCGGAGCTTGGGATGAACAACTTTCCATGTAACTCTTGACAGGTTCTCCGCTTTCCGCTTCCTCGTCGTTTACTACAGCTCTTTCCCTGATCTTCTTCACTCCCAACTTCCAACCGATACAACCGTGATGATGTAAATGTCTGGGCCCGAAATGGTTCTTACTGCACACCCCGCCCCCCCCCCCCCCCCAATTCCCCATTTCGTTCATTCCGGCATGAAAATCGGAACCTCCTGCACACTGGGAACTGGGTCCTCGTCCTACTGGGACGCCCTCGAATAAAGCTGCATCTTGAAGCAGGGTTTGTGATGTGACCTGCGGGTGTTTACAATTTAACGGCCAACTCTGGCAAAGTCTAGCACATCCCGCGCATCCGCCCGCAACGCCAGGCTCACCCCCCCCCCCCCCCATTGTGTCAATGCCTGCCACATGCCCAGGAACAGATTCCGAGCCCCCAAACTCCAAGACTCTACACATCTCTGCACCCCAATCTAGCCTCCTTGGGTGGAGATGAGATAGTCTGAGATCTCAAAACTGAAACCGTCTTGGGCAAAAGCCCTGAAATCCCCTGAAACTGAATCCCCGGGCGGCCTCTCGTAGCCGAGCCAAGAACAGCACCTCACCGCTGCCGGGGTCCTTGAAGTGAAGCATCAAGCCTCGGAAGTTGGTTTTCCTTAAGGAAGTCCCTCATATACATCCCCCTCATATACATTCCCTCAGCGTTAAGTGGGGCATACCAGGGCGTACTCTTCCGGTCTCAGTCCAGCCAGTACTGGTCGTCTGGCGATCTCGCGCAGGGATGCGCAGGGTGGCATGGTGACGAGTTAAAAGTAGGGTCTAGTCTAGGCCGCAGGCTTTGCAAAGCGGCATCAGGCAAGGTGCAAACTGAAGCAAGGCATGTTCACCCTCAGAAGGCCGCGTCCCTCATCCCTTCACCTGGTGAGCCCGGCAGGGGCACTTGAAACTCTCCCGATAGTCCCAGCGGCGCAAGAGCAAGATCAGCACGAAGCAGACCATGAACCTGCCGTGAGGTGCAATTCGGAACCATCGGGAAAAACCGAACGCTTTTAAGTCTCTGGCTTGTGACACGTGGTATACCTTGGGCCAGATGTCAGAGGTCTGGGCCTCGACTGCGGCCTGGACGAATTACTTGCCATGAAGTATGGCCTATAACTCTATAACCCGTCAGGGCTTGTCAAGACTCTCCAAGCCGTTCAACCTCTGGCCCAGTAGCCGGTACACCATCACATCGGTATAAACGAAAATGAACGAAAATAACAGAAACCCTTGAACCTTTGACCAAAAGAACATAATAAAACTCAACCATTTGCAGGTTCTTTGCCAGCCTCCCCAATGCGATCCAAGAGGCTCCATTAGGAAAATTGTAGAGGCCTTGGCGATCGGCGCCCAGAGTTTAAGGTTTCACGGGTTTAGGCCGTCCAGGCCTCTAGGACTCTAGGTACAAAGGGTGATTTGTCCGACGGAAGCACCCGCTAACATCTGGGTTCGGCCCAGGACAAGCTTCCCTTTTTCTTGCTTTCCTTCTTGGCGGCTTGAGGCTACGAGGCCCCCCCCACGTAGTCCTCTTCTTCTTCTACGAGGCATGAAGGGGCCGAAACCCCCCCGCGCGCTCAGGCGCTCCCAGCGCACGCGGTCCGTCCACAGGTGAAGACTGCGGCTCCCCCCCCTGCAAATGCGATTCCCCGCCGCCAGCGGATGTAGGGCCTTAGTACCTTAGCATAGTCCTCTCTCTCTCTCTTGGAAAAATCCCAGTGGTTCTCAGTCCCAGGCCACGAGGTATGGCCACTGTGCGATGGCCTGGCAGTTGGAGTTGTTGGGGCGCTGTCGGAATTGCTTGTCGCACACCCCGAGCGTGGTACACGGCCAGCAAGCTCAAGCGTAGAACCAAAGCCTCAAGCTCAAAAACGTCGCCGCCTTCGTTTCTTTGCCTTCGTTCGCATAGACCTGGCTCCTTGGCCCCGCACGACTATCTTTTCAATATCGGCTCAATGGACTTTACTCTGTAAATGGCTAGAAATCCAACAATGCAGAGCGGAGGAAGCCTCTCTTTGTGCACAGATGCCGGGACTTCACAAACGTAGGAATATTATGGCCGCGGATCGAGTCACACAACTTCTACTTTCTGTTCTCACAGACGGGTTGCTGCCGCGAGCGACCAGCTCGAACACGGTAATGTGCGCTTCTAATGCGCCCTTCTAGTACACTCAAAAACTCAAGTCCCTGAGCCCCGAATCGACGGAAAGAGTTTGCTCTGCTGACGGCGACGCACGCTTTACGAAATCCTCCTCAGTCATCCTACATCCTACGGATTCCTTCTAAGCCATGTGGCTGAGCGCATTGCAAGAAGCACGCGTCCGTTTGTGTGGTTTTCTGCTTCCAGTAAGTAAGTGCACGCGAGTTCTCAATCCAGGCTCTCAAAGGCCTTCCTTTTCCGCGCGACAAATGGCGACAAAAGGCCTGCGCGCAGGCGGGAAGAGTCGCATCTAGAATAACCCTAGAAAGGCATTCTGCGGCCGGGTGGCGGCGAGATGAGCTCCTGCTGAAAAAGACGGTAACCTCGGCACAGAGTTGTCAGCGTGTTTCCTGCTGGGGTAGCTTGGCCTGAGGGCAGTTCCACCCTTAGAGCCAGGGCGAAGGACAAAAACGACTTTTCTATGTTGAGCCAAGTCGGATCCATGTGGACAAGCACAACCGAAAGAGGGCAACCAAGCTATACAAGTAGCACTGTAGCTGTCGTGGGCACCACGCACAAGGCACATGCCCTCCCATGTGCAAACAATGCTCGCACATGACGGGTTGGCTCAAAAAGGCGTCAGGGCCGGAGGGTTTGCAAAAACATGGCATGATGCTGTCAAAAGAAAGCTCGCCCGACTTTAAAAATGAGGCGGGGGTTGCGGGCGGTGGCGGGGGGGTCAGCCCCCCCCCCCCCACTTGCAAACACTATGGGAGTTGCTCACGTGGGCTTTAGAAGGATGCAACCAGAGAGTATTTGCAGCAATTCCTCTCGACCGCATGATGCCGCTGCTGCTCTTCAGAGCTCGTTTAGTTTCCTTCCTCGGTTCCATGGCTCCTCGGTTCCGTGCTTGCCCTCCTTGTCTCCCTTTCTTCCCTTCTTCTTTTCTGGCTTTCTTCGGGCTTTCCCTTCGTACCTCCTTCCCGCAGTTTGATACTCCAATAGTTCTTGTGGACACGTAAAAGAAGTTGTTTTGATCCGTGTGTCGAAAGCATACCGCTATCCTGTCGGGCCTTGTGTCACTTTGCAAGACATCCCCATGCCGGAAGAGGGTCATGGCTCTTGGCAGCTCTTTTCCAAGCAGCAGAATGGCATGTAGTGCAGTGGCCAGGGCTGCATACCATTCTAGGGCATTAAGCGATATTAAGCGGCTGCTCTTGCCGAATGAGCGGGGAGTCCTCAAGACCTGGAACCAGCAAAGTGACTAGCCATGTTCCGCAATCAGCTAAGCCCAGGAATCTACTACGAACTGAGAAGCTGCTGACCACCCACTCCCGAACCAAGCCGAAATGTTTGATCATTGAATCTGCCCCAGCTGGCAGAGTGATGTTGGCCCGACCTTTCCCTTCACCCTCTCAACTGCAAAAGCCTCAATCCCACCCACCGCAGAACGACTTAGGCGAGAGCCTTGCCATGCGATCATGGCCCTTAGCTGCAGCACCGTCATCGACATCAGGTGCTGAGCTCTCCAGACTCACGTGACCGAGCCCTCAGAAAGCCTCAGAGCCAAGAAGCGCCAGGAACACACCCTGGAGTGCAACTCCAGTTCGCTTGCGCAGCACCATGGCTGTTGAATGCTGGTGAGGGATGGAGTGCGAAGCTGGAAGCGCTGAGACGCTCTGATTGTGAGACTTCAGCTGAACCTTCTCGATGGACGATGTGCTTCTAGATGCTGGAGGAAGGGCTTGCTGCTTTGCAAAAGCAGCCGCAGTCGCTCTGCGACTGCGCTACGCTGCCACTCCTCCGCAAAACATCTGCACAGAGCCAGAACGCACCACGCGCCGGCAAGCTGGTCTAGGGAGTCTAGGGCGGGTTCTCAAGCTTTCGATAGTTTTCGGGCCTCGCTGCCATTTCGATTGTCATGACTCGGGCTGGCGTTCACAGTCAGGAACCACAATCACCATTCCCCGTTCCCAAACAAACGTCGAGCGTGGAGTCTTCAGGGCATCGTAGTCATGGAAGCATGTTCTCTATGTTTGGGGAGCGATTATAGCAGCCATGTGCGGAAGTTGGGTCATGCTGTCCCAAAAAACTCAGCTGCCCTGTAATCCATAAGGCAAGAAAAGAAAGGCTTCATCGACCCCTTTTCGGGGCTCCAGAAACTGAACGCCCAAGCGTCAACAAACAATGCGGAACCGGGCGACACCCCGTATCGCCTGGATCTGCCTCATCTCGTCGCCCAAGCGGCGGCTGCGCTCCAGGTGGCGCAATGCCTGGACGAGTGACGTGCCAGGCTTCGATTCGTAACTGCAGGCAATTCGAACCAACGAGGTCATTGAGGTCCGGTGCATTCAGACTGCTAGGAAGAAGAGCACCGAGCCACTGTTCTCCCAAGCACAGTATTGGGATCACTGGTATCCAATTTTTCAGCCCTAGATCAACCTTGAGTTCTTGACCCGAAGCCCTAAACGATCAACTGCAGGGACTTGCCACGGGAACCTCCTCCCTTCGCGCTTTGAGAGCCTCACCAGGTGTCGGTGCGGGTGGTGAGTTGCAAGTTGTGGTTAGGGCGGTCGGCCGAGGGTTTGCATGGGGCTTGGGGCATTCGCGGCTCATCTTCGGACCCCGAGTTCTGCGACTTTAGTGGCAAAAGTGCTTTGACAATGCCTGAATTGACAGCCCTTCACAGATCCGTCAGTGAGCACCCCAGCGCGCCAATGCCATTTTTCACCCCCCACGCCGAACGAACGCTGCCACCGCACTGATCCAGGCATCGCCGCCCGCTGCAGTCGCCAATCTCAAGGGTCAAGGGGCTTGGGAAGATTCAGGAGCAGGGGCTTCAGGGAGGGTTTGGGGTTTAGGGGCTTCAGGGGCTTCAGGCACTTCAGGGGGCTTCAGGAGGTGCCAAAGCCGACATACATCTTGCGGCCGACAAACTCTTCCGAACCCCTTCTTTCGAAGCGTGGAGTGATGCTTGTGCACTGAAAGGATGGTTCTCACCATCCTAGGCCCCAAAGCATCCTCCAGACCAGGGCAACCTGTGAAAGCGCGGCCTCTCGAAGTCCTCTGCCGGCAACAGATTCTGCTTCGGAAAGTTGGTCACCTAGCCGGACAGCGCTTAAAACATTTCCATGCTATTTCCATGCAGCAAGCCATGCACGACGTCCAGATGTTCCCAAGGTTTATCCGCTCCGGTTGGAGGCTCTGGCTCAAAAAAGCCAAGACGCTATTTCTTAGGACGTTGCCTTCACGAACGACACTCACAAACGGTGTTTTCCTGCTCCAAAGATATGATTGTCCTGAGTCGTTTTGTTCGAGACTCGCTCGTCGTCAGTCTGACCAGGCGGTATGCTGTGTCCACAGCTCGGATGCCAATCCTCGTGGTGCCTTCAATTCAATTGCGCCCCCACGACAACGACTCGCTAAAGGCTTGACGGCCTCACGATACTCAGCACTGACGCCTGGCTTCGATGTGACATGCTTGCATTCCATCTGTAATTTCTGTTGTTTGCGCCTGCTAGCTGTGTGATTGATATTTTGTTCGAGGGTCCGGGTTTGGAGATTAGACTTCGATGCATGAGGCTCTGAGGAGTCTGCCCATGATACGTCCGTCACAAGTGCCAGTCGGATACTTGCTAGCCCCTGATCTTAAAGGGCGGAGTTGTTTCTCTCATTTTTGTCTTGCTCCACTGTTTTCCTAATGGCATGATTAAGCGACTTCAATGTCACGGACAATTATGCGAGGTGGTGTGGGAGGGAGGGAGACGGGTTTGCAAACGCACTTCACGTATTCTGAGCTTGGAAATTGTATTAGCCGTTTTTCGGACAAGAAATTACAGATACGTCCCTCTACTCGCCAGGACTCTGCCGGCCTCCTCTGGAGGCGGGCACTCCAAGCATACTCGGCGGGTCTCTCTGCAAACGCTCCATTCACATCTTGCGCTTACCAGGGATACTCGGCGAAACTTTCTGCGGGCTGCTCTGGGAGCCCCAACGACAGCTCTTAAGCTGGTGCGGGCTGCCAGCCCGCACACCCACCAGTAAGTTCTCAGACCCCCCAAGCCCCAACCACCGCTCTTAAGCTGCCCGCACGCCCACCAGTAAGTTCTCAGACCCCCCAAGCCCCAACCACAGCTCTTAAGCTGGTGCGGGCGCCAGCCCGCACACCCACCAGTAAGTTCTCAGACCCCCCAAGCCCCAACGACAGCTCTTAAGCTGGTGCGGGCTGCCAGCCCGCACGCCCACCAGCAAGTTCTCAGACCCCCCAAGCCCCAACCACAGCTCTTAAGCTGGTGCGGGCGGCCAGCCCGCACACCCACCAGTAAGTTCTCAGACCCCCCAAGCCCCAACCACAGCTCTTAAGCTGGTGCGGGCTGCCAGCCCGCACACCCACCAGTAAGTTCTCAGCCCCAAGCCCCAACGACAGCTTTTAAGCTGGTGCAGGCTGCCAGCCCGCACCAGCAAGTTCTCAGACCCCCCAAGCCCCAACCACAGCTCTTAAGCTGGTGCGGGCTGCCAGCCCGCACGCCCACCAGTAAGTTCTCAAACCCCCCAAGCCCCAATCACAGCTCTTAAGCTGGTGCGGGCTGCCAGCCCGCACACCCACTAGTAAGTTCTCAGACCCCCCAAGCCCCAACCACAGCTCTTAAGCTGGTGCGGGCTGCCAGCCCGCACGCCCACCAGCAAGTTCTCAGACCCCCCAAGGACAGCTCTTAAGCTGGTGCGGGCTGCCAGCCCGCACGCCCACCAGTAAGTTCTCAGACCCCCCAAGCCCCAACGACAGCTCTTGAGCTGGTGCGGGCTGCCAGCCCGCACGCCCACCAGAAAGTTCTCAACCCAAGCCCCAACCACAGCTCTTAAGCTGGTGCGGGCTGCCAGCCCGCACGCCCACCAGTAAGTTCTCAGACCCCCCAAGCCCCAACGACAGCTCTTAAGCTGGTGCGGGCTGCCAGCCCGCACGCCCACCAGTAAGTTCTCAGACCCCCCACGCCCCAACGACAGCTCTTAAGCTGGTGCGGGCTGCCAGCCCGCACGCCCACCAGTAAGTTCTCTGACGCCCCAAGCCCCAACGACAGCTCTTAAGCTAGTGCGGGCTGCCAGCCCGCACGCCCATTCTCAGACCCCCCAAAGCCCCAACGACAGCTCTTAAGCTGGTGCGGGCTGGCAGCCCGCACGCCCACCAGCAAGTTCTCAGACCCCCCAAGCCCCAACGACAGCTCTTAAGCTGGTGCGGTCTGCCAGCCCGCACGCCCACCAGCAAGTTCTCAGACCCCCCAAGCCCCAACCACAGCTCTTAAGCTGGTGCGGGCTGCCAGCCTGCACGCCCACCAGTAAGTTCTCACACCCCCCAAGCCCCAACCACAGCTCTTAAGCTGGTGCGGGCTGGCAGCCCGCACGCCCACCAGCAAGTTCTCAGACCCCCCAAGCCCCAACGACAGCTCTTAAGCTGGTGCGGGCTGCCAGCCCGCACACCCACCAGTAAGTTCTCAGACCCCCCAAGCCCCAACCACAGCTCTTAAGCTGGTGCGGGCTGCCAGCCCGCACGCCCACCAGTAAGTTCTCGGACCCCCCAAGCCCCAACCACAGCTCTTAAGCTGGTGCGGGCTGCCAGCCCGCACGCCCACCCGTAAGTTCTCAGACCCCCCAAGGACAGCTCTTAAGCTGGTGCGGGCTGCCAGCCCGCACGCCCACCAGCAAGTTCTCAGAGCCCCCAAGCCCCAACCACAGCTCTTAAGCTGGTGCGGGCTGCCAGCCCGCACGCCCACCAGTAAGTTCTCAGACCCCCCGAGCCCCAACGACAATTAAGCTGGTGCGGGCTGCCAGCCCGCATGCCCACCAGCAAGTTCTCAGACCCCCCAAGCCCCAACGACAGCTCTTAAGCTGGTGCGGGCTGCCAGCCCGCACGCCCACCAGCAAGTTCTCAGACCTCCCAAGCCCCAACGACAGCTCTTAAGCTGGTGCGGGCTGCCAGCACGCCCACCAGTAAGTTCTCAGACCCCCCAAGCCCCAACGACAGCTCTTAAACTGGTGCGGGCTGCCAGCCCGCACGCCCACCAGCAAGTTCTCAGACCCCCCAAGCCCCAACCACAGCTCTTAAGCTGGTGCGGGTTGCCAGCCCGCACGCCCACCAGCAAGTTCTCAGACCCCCCAAGCCCCAACGACAGCTCTTAAGCTGGTGCGGGCTGCCAGCCCGCACGCCCACCAGCAAGTTCTCAGACCCCCCACGCCCCAACGACAGCTCTTAAGCTGGTGCGGGCTGCCAGCCCGCACGCCCACGGGCAGCAAGGTTCTCAGACCCCCCAGCCCAACCACAGCTCTTAAGCTGTGCGGGCTGCCCGCACGCCCCCATCAAGTTCCAGACCCCCTAAACCAAGCTCCCACAAGCGTCTTAGCTGGTGCGGGCTGCCAGCCCGCCGCCCCCCAGCAAGTCTCACCCCTCCAAGAAGCCCCAACCACAGCTCTTAAGCTGGTTGCGGGCTGCCAGCCCGCCGCCCACCAGTAAGTTCTCAGACCCCCCAAGCCCCAACTTAAGCTGGTGCGGGCTGCCGGCCGGACACCCACCAGTAAGTTCTCAGCCCCAAGCCCCAACGACAGCTCTTAAGCTGGTGCGGGCTGCCAGCCCAGTCTGCCAGCCCGCACGCCCCCAGCAAGTTCTCAGCCCCAAGCCCCAACGACAGCTCTTAAGCTGGTGCGGGCTGCCAGCCCGCACGCCCACCAGCAAGTTCTCAGACCCCCCAAGCCCCAACCACAGCTCTTAAGCTGGTGCGGGCGGCCAGCCCGCACACCCACCAGTAAGTTCTCAGCCCCAAGCCCCAACGACAGCTCTTAAGCTGGTGCGTGCTGCCAGCCCGCACGCCCACCAGCAAGTTCTCAGACCCCCCAAGCCCCAACCACAGCTCTTAAGCTGGTGCGGGCTGCCCCCACCAGTAAGTTCTCAGACCCCCCAAGCCCCAACGACAGCTCTTAAGCTGGTGCGGGCTGCCAGCCCGCACGCCCACCAGCAAGTTCTCAGACCCCCCGAGCCCCAACCACAGCTCTTAAGCTGGTGCGGGCTGCCAGCCCGCACACCCACCAGCAAGTTCTCAGACCCCCCAAGCGCTCTTAAGCTGGTGCGGGCTGGCAGCCCGCACCCCCACCAGTAAGTTCTCAGACCCCCCAAGCCCCAACCACAGCTCTTAAGCTGGTGCGGGCTGCCAGCCCGCACGCCCACCAGCAAGTTCTCAGACCCCCCAAGCCCCAACGCCAGCTCTTAAGCTGGTGCTGGCTGCCCAGCCCGCACGCCCACCAGAAGTTCTCAGACCCCCCATCACAAAAAAAAGAGAAGAAAATAAGAAACAAAACCATCAATGCCCCACAAAGAAACTACCCAACAACCACCAAAACAGCCCCAACACAGTCTCTTAAACTGGTGGCGGGCTGGCCGCCCTGCACGCCCACCAGTAAGTTCTCAGACCCCCCAATGCCCCAACTACAGCTCTTAGCTGGTGGCGGGCCCATCCCACCCCACCCCGTAAGTTTCCTCGGCGGCTGGGGGGGGGAGTCTCTTGTGGTGGCAAGGAACCCCCCAAGCCCCAACCACAGCTCTTAAGCTGTGTTGCGGTCTGCCAGCCCGCACGCCCCACCTCCGTATTTCTCGGACCCCCCAAGTACAGCTCTTAAGCTGGTGTCTGGCTGCCACCCGCACGGCCCCCAGCAGTTCTCCCACTCCGGATAGAGCCCCCAAGCCCCCACCACAGCTCTTAAGCTGGTGCGGGCTGCCACCCGCACCCCACCAGTAAGTTCTCATACCCCCCTAGCCCCACGACAATTAAGCTTGGTGGCGGGCTGCCAGCCCGCCAATGCCCACCAGCAAGTTCTCAGACCCCCCTAGGAAAAAAAAAAAGGCAAACCAAGCCCCGAACGAACAGCCTTAATCGTGCGGGCTTCAGCCCGCACTCCCACCATGCAAGTTCTCAGACCTCCCAAGCCCCAACTACAGCTCTTAGCTTGTTGCGGCTGCCAGCACGCCCCAGTAAGTTCTCAGAAACCCCCCAAGCCCCAACGAACAGCTCCTTAAACTGGTTCGGGCTGCCAGCCCGCACGCCCACCAGCAAGTTCTCAGACCCCCCAAGCCCCAACGACAGCTCTTAAGCTGGTGCGGGCTGCCAGCCCGCACGCCCACCAGCAAGTTCTCAGACCCCCCAAGCCCCAACGACAGCTCTTAAGCTGGTGCGGGCTGCCAGCCCGCACGCCCACCAGCAAGTTCTCAGACCCCCCACGCCCCAACGACAGCTCTTAAGCTGGTGCGGGCTGCCAGCCCGCACGCCCACCAGCAAGTTCTCAGACCCCCCAAGCCTCAACCACAGCTCTTAAGCTGGTGCGGGCTGCCAGCCCGCACGCCCACCAGCAAGTTCTCAGACCCCCCAAGCCTCAACCACAGCTCTTAAGCTGGTGCGGGCTGCCCGCACGCCCACCAGCAAGTTCTCAGACCCCCCAAGCCCCAACCACAGCTCTTAAGCTGGTGCGGGCTGCCAGCCCGCACGCCCACCAGTAAGTTCTCAGACCCCCCAAGCCCCAACTTAAGCTGGTGCGGGCTGCCGGCCGGACACCCACCAGTAAGTTCTCAGCCCCAAGCCCCAACGACAGCTCTTAAGCTGGTGCGGGCTGCCAGCCCAGTCTGCCAGCCCGCACGCCCCCAGCAAGTTCTCAGCCCCAAGCCCCAACGACAGCTCTTAAGCTGGTGCGGGCGGCCAGCCCGCACGCCCACCAGCAAGTTCTCAGACCCCCCAAGCCCCAACCACAGCTCTTAAGCTGGTGCGGGCGGCCAGCCCGCACACCCACCAGTAAGTTCTCAGACCCCCCAAGCCCCAACCACAGCTCTTAAGCTGGTGCGGGCTGCCAGCCCGCACACCCACCAGTAAGTTCTCAGCCCCAAGCCCCAACGACAGCTTTTAAGCTGGTGCAGGCTGCCAGCCCGCACCAGCAAGTTCTCAGACCCCCCAAGCCCCAACCACAGCTCTTAAGCTGGTGCGGGCTGCCAGCCCGCACGCCCACCAGCAAATTCTCAGACCCCCCAAGCCCCAACGACAGCTCTTAAGCTGTTGCGGGCTGCCAGCCCGCACGCCCACCAGCAAGTTCTCAGCCCCAAGCCCCAACGACAGCTCTTAAGCTGGTGCGGGCTGCCAGCCCGCACGCCCACCAGTAAGTTCTCAGACCCCCCAAGCCCCAACCACAGATCTTAAGCTGGTGCGGGCTGCCAGCCCGCACGCCCACCAGTAAGTTCTCAGACCCCCTAAGCCCCAACGACAGCTCTTAAGCTTTTGCGGGCTGCCAGCCCGCGCGCACCAGTAAGTTCTCAGACCCCCCAAGCCCCAACGACAGCTCTTAAGCTGGTGCGGGCTGCCAGCCCGCACGCCCACCAGCAAGTTCTCAGACCCCCCAAGCGCTCTTAAGCTGGTGCGGGCTGGCAGCCCGCACCCCCACCAGTAAGTTCTCAGACCCCCCAAGCCCCAACCACAGCTCTTAAGCTGGTGCGGGCTGGCCCGCACCCCCACCAGTAAGTTCTCAGACCCCCCAAGCCCCAACCACAGCTCTTAAGCTGGTGCGGGCTGCCAGCCCGCACGCCCACCAGCAAGTT